>VDFB02187788.1:0-15714 GCA_007258455.2 Sequoia sempervirens | reverse complement strand
TTCATGAGGGATATTCAGCTTGCCTTAGAAAAATCACTTCTCTACCTTACACACTTGGGCGCATATAGCATGTAGAGGAGAACAACACTTTTCCAACGCCTAGCATATTATCTCTACCCTTAGGCGGACCTCACACTTGGAAGAAATAACTAACCACGCCTAAGCCAATTTCACCCTTCACCAACTTCAAGATGGGCGCATATTGCATATTGAGGGGAATTTTGACTTTCAACTCCACCTTTGGCTTGTGTCTTTATGTGCCTTTGCATGTATACTTTTGCATGGAAACGTTTTGTCTTTATATGCTTTGCTTGAGCGTATTTGAGCATGCATGGAGGATGAACATTTACCACGTCTTCTTGTGACCTTTCATCTCCCTTTTTTTTGTCTTTACATGGTCTCTTTTGGGCACATTTAGGCCTAGTAAGAGGATGAAAACTGTTGACTCTTTGACTTTTCTAGCTTATTCTTGCATGGGCGCATTTTACTAGTGGAGGAGGATGAAAATTTACACTTAGAAAATTTTGCAACATGAGACCTTGAGCTGGGCGCATTTTGCCATAGGAGCAGGATGAACTTTGTTGACTACTTTGACTCACTTCTCTCTTGGGCGCATTTTGGCCTAGGTGAAGGATGAATTCTCAAACTTAGAATTTTTTATGCTTGGCATTACCTTGAAGGCGCATTTAGGCTAGGCAAAAGGATGAAAAGTGTTGACTTTCTTTGACTTCATTGCTAAATGGGCGCATTTTGGGCATGGTGGAGGACGAGCTTCATACTTAGAAATTTTCCATGCTTCTTCATCTATTTGGGCGCATTTTGCCATGGCTGCAGGATGAAGTTCCAGACTTGGAATTTTTCCTCATTTTTGCCAGTTTATCCATGCCCTGTTATTTATAGTAAGCCCTCTGATTTTGCATCTCTGAAGCTCAGAACGATTTGAAATTTTAAACACTGCATCCTCATGACCTTGTTGTCCTGTCGACACTGCCATTTTTAGTCGGCCTGCTATTTTTAGCCCATTTCTGAAGGTGATTTGCTATAAATAGCAAACGCTTGCTTCTGATAGCTCCCCTGCTCCGATTGACCTGAAATTTGAATGAGGCGCTCCTCACCACGTGACCTTACTACTGACATCGGCGCATGCACCTGACTTGCTATTTTTAGCCAGTTTCCAAATTGACTTACTATAAATAGTAAGTGCTCCGTTTGAATTGAAATTTTACTAGCAGATAGCCCAAAGGATGCTGATCGCGGTGGTTTACACCGGTTTTCGAAAATTCTGACTTTTTACCCCTCTTTTCAGGCACCGAAGTTGGAAACCCTAATTTGCGCTGCATGTATCAGAAGCCGAATGCTGTTGGTTTGCTTATAGTTTACGTTGCATTAAGATCAGCTCATGATTTACGAATTCTTCCGGGAAGGCGTTTGTCGCGACACACACAACTAAAATAGTAAAGTTCCTTGAGGTGATTTATCTCCATTTGCATGTCACACCATCGCCAAACCCACAAGGAATCATCGACATGCAAAGAAAGTACGCAGGCCTAAAATGGGAACTTTGAAAGTTACATTAGTCTAAGCTTTGCATGTTATATATCATCGCTGAAAGGTCTTGAAAAACCGAGAGGAAAAGAGGTGTAACATGCAAAAATGCTGGGCCACGAAATTTGTCCTACGGTCGGGACTGCTAAAATAGTAAGGTTATGCGTTTTAAATCTCAAATTTTGCGTAACGGCGGCGATGTGCTTTTGAATGTGGTGTGAGAATTTAGCTGATGACCGATTTTGTAATTTCACACTTTACTAAAATGAAGTAAATGCTTCGAGTCGATGAAAATTTCTTGAGAACTGCTGGAAACATCGACAACGGTGTTTAAGCACCAATTTTCAGTAGCCTCCACTTCGTTCGACCTTAAGGCCGACTAAAGGAAGATGAAACCTAATTTTTCGACCGGCTAAATTTCTGCGTTTAACTTCATGAATGCGACCTGGAAATCGAAAAGCGGTCATGAGAGGGAAAAGAGAGAGAAAAGGACAAAACAAAGCAAAAGGCGAGAATGGAGCAAAAATTAGGGGTCCGGTACTGAATGAGGCGATAATGAAAGTCTAACAAATGTGGATTGAGAAAGTTGTTAGCCATGAATTTATAAAGGTCGAAGAATCTAATTCAAGAAATCCTTTAAGAAACCAATAAACATGAATATGGTTGATTAAGGAGAATCAAAACAGACCGTTACTTATTAACAGATCACAAGAAAATATTAAAGCAATTCTTAACTTTTATTATGTTGTTATACTATGGCTCTCGCGATTTATTTACATATTGATATTGTTGTTATCAATTGTTGGCATATCTCTCTCTTTCCCTCTCTCTCTCTCTATAATATATTAATAAATTTTGAAAAATTCATATATATATATATATATATATATATATATTATCGCTGTCCCCTACCGTCCCCTAAAAATGGTCCCCTAGGAAACATCCGAGAAATGCTTTCCCTATCTGTTGTTTTAAGATCAGATTTAAAATAAGCAGAAACACAAAAACACTGAACACATAACACAACAAAAGACCCTGGGAAAACCCTCCTTGAGGGAGAAAAAACCGAGCAACATGTATATCTCTTATATATAAATATCAGATGAACAAGAGCAGAAATCTACTTTACAATTGGCCACACACTAGGACGATCTAAATCAATAAGGATAGCACCTCTTGTGAATGGTAAAAGCATTCTCTCTTTAACAGAAAAAAAAGATTACATAATATAGAAGATACAAAACACTGTAGACATTTATGGTGTCTATCTACCTACAAACTACTATAGAAATAGTAGAAATCTAAGCTAACTAAGACAATATAATATTGACCATTAACATAAGAAGATAATATTCTAACACCCTCCCTTAATGGTTAGTCCGTCAAGAACACCAAGTTGCCCCCTGAATTTTACAAACTTATCCAGGCTCAAAGACTTGGTGAGAATATCCGCACTCTGATCCGTTGTCGGAACATACTGCAACTGAACTGATCCGTCTTCGACCAGCTTGCGCATGTAGTGACAATGAAGCTTGACATGCTTGGTACGTTCATGGAAGACTTGATTTTTGGCCAGTTTGAGCACCCCTTGATTATCAGTGTACAAGGGAGAAGGTCCTGCTTGTGACATGTGCATGTCAGAAAGCATCCTCCAAAGCCAAACTGCCTCACATGCTGCCTTAACAGTTCCTTGATATTCAAATTTAGTTAAGGAAAGAGCCACTGCCTGTTGTTTCTTGCTGGTCCATGTGAGAGCAGTTGTACCCAAACTGAATACATACCCAAAAGTGGATTTTCTGTCATCCACTGAACCTGCCCAATATGAGTCTGTATAACCAATCAGCTTTGGATCCTTGCATCTGCCATATAGAATGCCAAAATCTGAAGTGCCCTTCACATATCTCAGCACTCGCTTCGCTACAATCCAATGATCAGCTTTTGGAGCTGTCATGAAGCAAGAAATGTAGCTCACTACAAAATTGATGCCAGGTCTAGTGGCAATGAGGTAGATGAGACTGCCCACTAGTTGCCTGAATGTCGTTTCATCGACCGGAGGTGAATCAGAGTTGGCTGACAACTTCAGCCTCTTCTCCATAGGTGTGGAGGCGGGTTTAGAATCCTGCATCCGAAATTTGTCAAGCAGACTTTTGGCATATTTAGACTGAGAGATAAAGATGCTACCAATGGTCTGCCAAACCTCAATACCCAAACAATAATGGAGAAGCCCTAAATCTGTCATGTCAAAATCCTGACACAAATCTTGTTTGATGGCTGCAATCAAATGTGTTGAACTGCCAGTAATGATCAAGTCATCAACATAGATTACAAGAAACAAAATATCATCACCAGAGTGTTTGACATAAAGATTACTGTTAGAAGGGTTGCGCTGAAAAGCATGATCAACCAAGTACTGATCAATCTTGATGTACCATGCACGGGGAGCCTATTTCAGTCCATAGAGTGCTTTCACGAGCCTACATACCTGATGTTCTTTGTCAGCAACCTTGAAACCAGGAGGCTGCGTCATGTAGACTTCTTCCTGCAACTCACCATTGAGGAAGGCACTCTTGACATCCATTTGATGAACTGTCCATCCAGATTGGGCTGCAATGGCGAGAAGAAGACAAATTGTGCTCATCTTGGCAGTAGGAGCAAAAGTCTCCTCGTAGTCAATGCCCTCCCGCTGTGTGAATCCCCGAGGAACTAACCTTGCCTTATATTTATCCAAAGTACCATCTACATGATACTTGACCTTGTAAACCCATTTGCAGTTGATAGGTTTCTTCCCAGGAGGAAGGTCAGAAAGAACCCAAGAGTGATTCTTCAAAAGACTATGGTATTCTGTTTGCATAGCCTTTTCCCACTCTGGAATTCCTTTAGCCTCTGAATATGTATGAGGCTCATAGATGTTGTGGATGTTGGCCTTAAGAGCAAAATTGACTATGTTGCTGCTTGCTCTCTCTATGAGTTAATCTGCCCTCAATGAGTTCATCATCGTGAAGATCTCTGATAGTCCTGAGCCACCATTTAGGTCGACGAGTAGAAGTACCAACATCTAAAATAGGAGAAACAACATCTCCTAGGATTTCTAGAACAAAGTCATCTGGATGTGAGTCCTGAGAAAAATTTGGTGGTGCAATGTCATGACTGGTAGACTCCTCATCTTCAGAATCAGAATGCTCTAAAGCCCTCCCATCAGGGGAACCAAGAGGAAAGCGAACACCCTCATCACGAACCTTCATAGGCTAATTTGTAGGACTGGTAGTAGGAACAAATGGACCAGTAGTCTCATCAATCACAACATCACGACTGAAGATGAGACGATCTATCTCCACATCAATTAACCTGTATGCCTTCTGATTGTTGTTGTAACCAATAAACATAAGTGTCTGGCTCTTGGAGTCTAACTTGGCATGCTTGGCTTCTGGAATCCATACATGAGTTGTAGAACCAAAGACTTTAAATGGCCCACCTTAGGCTTACGTCCTGGCCAGGCTTCTTCGGGAGTCATCTTCTTAACGGCCTGTGTAGGTGACCGATTCAGGAGGTAGACTGCAGTGTAGACTGCTTCATCCCAGAATTTCTTAGGTACATTTTTGTACTCCAGCATAGAATGAGCCATTTCAGTAATGGTGTGATTCCTACATTCAACGACACCATTCTGCTGAGGGGTGTATGGTGTGGTGAGTTGGCGCTTAATGCCATGTGCAACACAAAAAATAGAGAAGTCACCTGAACAAAACTCCCCCCCATTATCTGACCTTAGAGTGACAATCTAAGACCCTGATTCCTTCTCAACTAAGGCCTTAAATTGTTGAAATGTACTAAACACATTTGATTTGTGTTTCCAAAAATACACCCACATTTTTCGATTGACATCATCAACAAATAATAAGAAGTACCTAGACCCAATAACAAATGAAGTGCTCATTGGTCCACATACATCAACGTGAACCAATTAAAGTACCTTGGAGGCTCGCCAAGAATCACCATCCGAGAGCGGTGTCCGATGCTGCTTCCCAACTTGACAGGCTCCACAAACTCCATGATTTTGAGTTTGCATCTCAGGTAGACCAGCAACCAAACCCTCCTGAGACAGTTGAGAGAGATAGTGCACATTCAAGTGCCCATAACGCTGATGCCAAAGTTTGTTGATGGTTGTACTCCTAGCTACCAAAGCGTGCTCCTGAGAATCATCTGAATTAGCAAGTCTATACAGACCATGATCCTCAAGCCCCATAGCTATCGTAGTATGAGTCTCCCTATCAATGAAGTTGCAGGTGGACGAACTGAAAACAACATCCAACTAGGGAGAATGCCTCATGATTTGACTGACTGAGAGAAGGTTATGTTCCATGCCTAGAACATAGTAGATATCGAGAAAGAGTAAATTTCTTCCTCCTGAGTGAATTTGGACAGTGCCCTTACCAACAACTGCGTACTCTTCGCCTCCTCCAAAAATGATAGAATCAGAGAATGGATCAAATTTTGTGAACCAATCCCGACGATGAGTAAAATGCCACAATGCCTTGGAATCAATATACCACGCAAAAGATTGTACTGGATCTGCTATTCTTTTGGCCATAAATGCATAGAATGCAGATTCTTTCTGCTCAGTCTGCTCCACAACATTTGCCTTTTGTTGAGACCCTCCCTGCTTCTTTTGTTCAGAAGCCAATCGTATGCGATTGTCAGCCTTCATGTGACCGTATTTATGGCAATAATTGCACTGAACGTTCTTTTTCTTCTTGCTGTCCTGAGAAGAACCAGAGCTTTTCAGTTGAGAAGTTTGTGCCTTCCCTTTGTTCTTAGCAGAATATTTGGCAAAGAATACTTTCTCTATGGAGGTGGAACTGGTACTGCTTCCAAACTGCTGTCTCCAGCGATCCTGCTGCAAGAGGATAGTACACAACTCTAGAAACTTCAGATCAAAATTAGCAGACGTAATGTTGAGAGTCTCGATGAAATGTTCATAAGACTTAGGCAAACTTTTCAAAGAAATGACAACCATGTCCTCTTCTTCCATTGTTTGTCCAATTGCCTCCAATTGGTCACGAATTTCCTTTATCTTTGTCAGATGCTCCTGGAGAGGGGTCTTCTCATCCATCATTCTCGAAAAGACCATGTTCTTAAGAAAGAACGCACGACTCTTATCTGACGTTTCATGGAGATCCTTCAAGTACATCCAGACCCCAGCTATTATTTTTCCTGACAGCACTTGTGGCAGCTAGTCGTCAGTGACTGAAAGCTTAATGAGCATGATGGCTTCCTAGTTGCGCTCATCCCATTTGTCCTTATCCTTTGTGGCTATAGTGTGATGGGTTGAGTTCCCCAAAACGACCTGATCAAGACACCGATATTCAAATATCGTAATCATGTGCTGCTTCCAGCTGTTGTAATTCTTCCTGTTGAACTTCTGGCCGCTTTTGAGCATGATATTTGTTAGAGATGCCATCACGTACCATAAGGTCAAACTGGTGAAGGCAAAAAACAAAAATAGAAAGAGCAAAAACCCTAGCACAGATTTCGAGGCACTTTGAAGACAAAACCTAGAAGATCTAAAGAGTACCAAAAAAATGTTGTTGAAAACCCAAAAAAATTCGTTAGCACCCACCTGCACAGATTTCGAGGTATGAACTTCGAGACACCTAGAGAATTCTAACGACAACCCAGTTGAGATCTCGAAAAACCCACAAGGAATCTGCAATCAAAAAAAATTTCGACTTCAAACATAGGAGAAATCTACAAAACCCTAGTTGGCTCTTTGAAAAAACACGATTTTTAGAGAAATGGAGAAAAAACGCAGGGTAAACCCACGAATGAATAGAAAATTTTCCTATGCCCTAGCCGCACCCAAAAAAACTAAAAAATCACACTAGAAAATTTGTGAAAAACGAGCAGAATTTTTTTTAAAAATGCAATCCAAAGAAGCTTCGAAAAAACGCGTCCATCAACAGGAAAAACACGCTCAGACAAACTGAAGATTGCGCCCTAAAATGACAGAACAATGTGGCCAGAAGTCTGAGAAACAAGGAAATAGCGGCCAAAAAAAACAAAAAAACATGTCACAACAAAGCACCAAGGTCGCGCGCACTGGATCTGAAACAAAACGCGTGCCAAGAGACAGAAATCGCTCGACTAGAAATCGCGCGGGTTGCAGAGAAGGAGGTCGCACCGCATAAAAATGGGGGCTTAAAAGAAATTGCACGCTCAAAAATGGCGCAAAAGCCCTACACGTGCGCGGAAGCACAGAGAGAGTTGTCTCAGAAATAACGCAAGCAAAAAATCGCGCCCTAGAAACCCTCAAATTCACCTTTTAAAAACGAACAGAGAAAAAAAAAATGAATTTTAGGGTTTTTTTTCTTTCTACGGCTTTGATACCATGTGAATGGTAAAAGCATTCTCTCTTTAACAGAAAAAAGATTACATAATATAGAAAATACAAAACACTGTAGACATTTATGATGTCTATCTACCTACAGACTACTATAGAAACAGTAGAAATCTAAGCTAACTAAGACAATATAATATTGACCATCAACATAAGAAGATAATATTCTAACACCTCTCAAGATGCAAATACACAAACAATATCAATCTCCTTGAATATATATCAATCTGATGTAAAAAAGCAACCTCCTCTTGAAGAATGCGAATTCCTTGAGAATGATAATTGATCTGCTGATAAAGATAATCTTCTCTCAGAAAATGTGCAAACTTCACTTGATAATTAATAAATGAATGATGAGAGCAGATCACCTTCTATATATACAAAATGTTGTGTCTCTTCATGAAGGGTCGGTTAGTTTATTAACCAAGGCCTCACTTCACCAAGGTCGGCCTTATTTAAGATAAATAATATAAATATTAAGTTGGTGCCTTTGCAAGATATTTGTGTTTTTATTTAATATTTATTTCCCAAGAAATCGTGGGAGAAAGATCTCCCGCCGCTACACATTATAACATCAACACTGTCGTCCCCCCATCCCCATCCCCAAAACGTCGTGGAACATAGCTTTGAACTTTCTCGATTTTGATAATAAATAAAAGTACAGACTAGAACTTTGTGTCTCATTTGTACCTGCATTTGTGTTCTTTCTTATGTTTAATGTGATTATTTGTCATCTAAATTGATTCCTAGCTCTCTGCAAATTAAATTGCTAGCCTTATCTTCATTCCTCAATTTAATCTGTGTGAGATTGATCAAAGGCTGTGATACTTGATTAGACCTGCACATTTATTATTCTATCCCTTTCCAACATTTCCAATAACATACTTTTGCAAAACCATAAAGACCTCAATTGAAATCTTGTAGAGCATATAGCTTTAGAGTAGATTTCAATTTTGGTTTTCAATAAAGCAAACTCACTATCTTGAGGAGGGGTTTTTACCATAGTTTGAAGACTCTCCAAGTTTTCTGCAAGACTCTCCAAACTTTCGAGTCTCTGAGCTGGAGGAGTCAAGTTGACCAGACTCCCAAGCCGAGTCTGGCCGAGTCTTGGAGAGTACTTGGCCAAGTCTTGCTCCAAGAATCTCGAGTCTTAGGCTCGAATGTAATGTCCCTATTTTAGCCATAGACTCTTTTGTGTTTGATAGCCTATTTCTAGAAGCCGGTAGGCCAGTTAGAAGTTGAAATTAGGGTTTCCACTTTTCGAGGAAGTTTTGAAGGCTTGCATGCAAGATTTGTTGATGCATGTCTAGTGGAGCTTTCTGGGTTTTTGGAGAGCTTTGGGATGTGGTAACATGCATGACAAGATATTGACTTGCATTTTTTGGTTGTTTCCTCGGCAATCTTGGAGGCTTGCATGTTGGTGTTTTGCAGTTTTGATTCTAGATTCCTTCTGGGTTTTCAGAGAGTTTCGCGATGATGTGACATGCAACTGAACCAGAAAACTTTTCCGAACTTACTATTTTTAGTAAGTTGCGACGGTTCCCTGATTTGTGCTCAAAATGAGTTTGGAACAACTTACAATTTTTAGCAGATTGCTATTTTTAGTAAGTACTATTTTGGCAGTGCTATTTTTAGCAGCTTTTCAGCAGTTCAACGCAGTGGCTATTTCTAGCAAGTCAATTGAGTAGTTTGTCATCCCACACTCTTGGAGTTAGTTTTGGTAGGTCTGAGCTTGAGTTGGGCACTTCACTTGTAGAGGTAAAATATTTAAATATTTTGGAGAAATAATTGGCTAAGGCTGGAGGACACCTATTTTTGGGTGAGATAATGTTTTAAGTGAAAATATTTCCTTTACAATAATGGACAACTTCATAAAGGAAATTATTTAAGTGATTTATAATGTTTATTTTTGCTTAACTTATGGGATGCCAATATTATACTTTATTTGCATTTTAATAAAGTATATTGCCTTCATGAAAAAGGGGCGCTTTGGAGAAGACATTTGGATAAATATAAAGTATTTTCCTTATGTGCTTTTGGACGCCTAAATGGAGGAGGTTAATGAAATACAAATTACAGTTTATTGAAGGTAAATGTGGATTTCACCTTGGGCAGCCTAATTGGAGGGAAAAGAAGATTTGAATTGGAGTTGAAAAAAGGCTATAAATAAGAGTGTTAGGCTCTTTGTTTTGTATCCATTATCTTTTTGTTAGTTTTATGATGAGATGTAAGGTATAGAAAATTAATTCAAAATCAACCCTATAACACAGCAAATACCCTGGGAAAACCCTCCACTTGAGGGAGAAAAACCCAGCAACAATATATCACTTATATATTGAATCACAAAGAATGTCTCCTTTACAATAGAGGCCGATATTAAGGCCAAGAGTAAGCACCACAATCTGATGCAAGCACAACAACACAATGATGCAATTCGCTAATGATAAAACTCAGCCTTCTACAATATCGATCTGCACTTGATGATGAACTCACACTTGTATATTCGAACTTGAGATGAACAATATGAATGGATGAAGAATGAGGTACAACCAATGAGTATATATACAATATGAAAGGGAGAGACATGACTCTCCAAGAACATGTCGGCCTCTTTCCAAAAATCGTGTCTCTTACATACAAGAAGTCGGCTACATGAATTCGCATCCCTTCATAACAAATCGTGTCCATATTAAGCATGATGTCGGCCTCAACAAAGAAATCGTGCCTCTTCATTAATTCGAGCCTCCATTAATTAATTATCAAAGGATGTGCCTCTTCAAGATAAATCGCTATCTCTATAAATTAAATAGCCATCGGCTATAATTTAATTTATCATCATGTAAAGGAGATTGGCTGGAAGGAGACACCCGACACTGTATAATAGCATCAACACTTTTATACTGAAATGCTGCTGAAATTGTTTCAGGCTTTGGCTTCGAGGAATGCATACCTCCTAGTTCCTTCCTTCCAGTCCTCGTGCTTGAAAGATAGTACCTAGCTGGATATGAAACTGCTTCTCAATCAGAGATAGCAGATTGAGCATTATTGTTGTAGTTCTGATGTTTTTCTTAGTTTTACAGGTTGCTGGTTTTGAAGTGCTGAAAATGATTTTCGATCATAGCTCCGTGCACGAATTTTTTATGGATCTGGATATTGGCCCATTGTTTGAGTCTATCTAGGGTGCCCCTTCCTGCAAAGTTTCAGATTTTATTTTGGAGCCTATGATTTTATCTTCTAGGTCGCCCTCTTGAAGGCTTTATCTTGCCTATTACTGCATTGGAAATTGTGTTTAATTTGTGGTTCGGTGTTTGATGCAATTTGTTCACTTAGACTTGGTCGCCATCATCCTAGTTTTCATTTGCAGCTGATTTCATGTTGTTTGGTGAACTATTGAGTGAGTTATGAACATTTTAGTGAGTTTTCTAGTTGTTGGTGTGTGTTTTCAGTTTGCTGGTCTGTTATATCAGATTTGTTAGGAGTTGGAGTTTTGGCTTGATTTTCATGTTTGAGAGTCTTTTGGAGTTGGAGAGACATTTTATATCATTTGCAGCACTTGGACATCTATAAGACTTGGCTCTTGCAGGATTCTATTTCACATTGTAGCGCTGTTTCAGTAGTACTGATCAACTCTTTTATATTTCTGCAATTTTCTATTCTAATCCCCACTTTAGTGGAAGAAGGTTGGCCTCGTCGCCTTATTTACTTTCTTGCATATTCTATCATTCCCACCATTGGTGGAAGAGACAGGCCTCGCAGTCTTTACTTTTTGTACTGCCCACTGTACAAGCAAAAGGGGTTGGCAAGCCGCCCATTACTTTACTTTCCATGTACTAGCATTCTTCATCATGTTGATCAGCTGAGCCGTCAAATCACTCCCACTAAATAAGTGGCCGAGTTGCATTGTAACTTTCCAACATTTCAGTTTACAAGCTAACAATCCCCAGTGCCATATGCTCACACCTCACCCGTCATTAGGATCTTGGTGTACATTCTTGGTGTAGGATTACATTTCCAGTTGTGGTTTTGGTTTTGCTAACACTGACGGGTGAAATTGTTGAAATTGTTGTTGCAAAAATTTGAAAAATTATAAGGGAGTTATTACATCAAACTCCCGAGTCTTGAGCTTGGACTCTTCAGCCACCTGAACATAACAAACATAGTGGCTGAAATTTTTAAATTTTGAGAGTTTGAGGATCATATGACATGTGTAATGTTTGAATTATGACAAATTGATTGTCAAATTAGATTTCTATGTTCTCTGAATGCATTTGTTTCTTTTTTTTTGTGTAATTATTAGGTTTTTTCTTGTCGAGTCCATGCTGAGTTTTTTGCCGAGTCTATGCCGAGTCCCGAGTCCGACTCAAAATTTTGGGCTGCCAAGTCCGAGCCGAGTCTAAGTTCTCAAACTATGGTTTTTACTGCAATAATTTTTGATAGTTTGATGAGTACAAATCCATTTACCAACAATCAGTAAATCCAAAGATTTTACACAGCTCCACATATGTGAAACAAGTATTAGTACTAGTCCCTTAGGCCTTTACACCACCCTGACCAATCAAACTACTAGGTGTAGACATGCTTCTTTCCAATAAAAATTGAACTCTCGGATAAAAATATAAGGCTCAAAGAATGGAATCAAGGAGTTTACACAGTCCCACATATGCGAAACAAGTATTATTACCGCTCCCTTAGGCCTTTACCCCTCCCTGACCAATCAAACTACTAGGTGTAGGCATGCTTCTTTCCAAGAAAAATTTAACACTCAGATAAAAATATAAGGCTCAAAGAAATGAATCAAGGATTTTGCTTACCCCAAAAAAGGTTCAATCTTCCACAAGTTATATAGGTCTGCATTTCTAGACTTTTGGGGGCATAAATGAAATATGCTAACCAATTTTTTCGAAGGAATAACACAAAATAACCAGCAATAGATGATTGGATTAGCGTTAGCCTCAAATCAAAATCTGAACTTGAATGGAAGATACTGAACTTGAACTGAAGAAACTGAGCTTGAAATAGAAGAACTACTCAACGTCAAGAATGTGCACTCAAGATCCCACTGAGGGCGAGGTGCTAACATATGACGGAGTCTAGAAATTAAAAATTAAGAACTATCAGGCGGATAACCAGCCATGAGAAACAATTCCACGCTACCACCAAACAGTGGGGGGAAAAGATTACAATGAAAGCAATTCATCCGCTGCGGCGGGCATCCACAGAACTGTGGGGATTCACCACTATGAGTGGGTATAAGTTATTACAATAAAATTAACCACACTGGCGGTAAACCATCCAGGGGACTTATGTGAGAAGATACGAAAAGAAATTGCAGCAATTAAAAACTGGAACAGTACTACTGTTTGCAGTTTGTACAAATGAATAATAAGCTGCAAAATTACTTAGAAATTACAATAATCTTCAAACACAAGATGGATAGATGTTTTCCAATGTTTGTAGAACTTTCTAACAGCAGATAATAAAACAGAAATCAGAACTACTACAATCTGATACAAAACTGTGAAACTGGAAATGTCAATCTGCAACTATGAGAATCAATGAAATCTTCATAACTCACTCAATTCTTCTCCGAATGACGTGAAACGAGTTGCAAATGCACCGTACAAGTCTGGCGCCCAAGTTAGAATCCAGAAACAGCAACCAAAGTCCTTAATTTATTTGGCACGAATTCCAATGCAGCTCTAAATGGTACGGCCCCTTGAGAAAATCGACTTTGCAATATAAAATCAACAACTTCAAAATAAAATCTGATTTTTGGTGGAAGTTGGCGCCTCCAGTCAACAATTAGATTGCTCAAACACCCAGAACTAAATAAAAATCACTCAGCAAGATATGAACAGAAAACAGCTTCAGCTGTAGCAAAACCAGGAACTTCAAAACTGTAAAACTCTCCAAAATTCTCAACCTTTGTTGCTCAATCTGCTAGTCTGATGTGAGAAGCAGCAATGTTCCAACTAGGTGTTGTATTTCAAACCCGAAATTGGGAAGGGGCTAGGAGGTAGCATCCTCGAAGCAATAGCAAAATGTCCATAGTCATTTTGACAGCATAACAATAAGGTAATTGATGGATAACAAATGCTGGAGTCATGTCTTCATTTTATAAGAAATGAGAAACTCTTCAACTTCCTCAATTGGCACGCCAAAAGACAACCATTTGAATTCTCCTTATTTTCAAAATTCATAAAAATATATTCCTCATAAAGTGGCGTCCACTTTCCTCCAAGCATAAATTCAAAAATATAAAATATTAATATCACCTTATGACAAGGCGTACCCTTCAAGTCCCCTTTTTAAAACAACTTGCAAGTTGTATCCTTAGGCCAAGGGGGTCAATTGAAAAATATAACACTTATGCCAATACTTAGTAAATTTCAACAATTAAGGCTTGAGAGGAAGATATTGAAACAACCAATAATATGCTCACTGAAGAGAAGACTGAAGACAACCAACTGCATACTGCCACAACCATCATTTACTAAAAATAGTAAATAAAATGAAATGCTACAAAGCCAAGCCCATGAAACCCTAATTTCCACCTCATTCCAGTCTACGGGTTCCGGAATAGACTGAAGAATGCCAATGCTGATCACTGATGAGAAGGGGACATTACAGTCCGCCCTCCTCGAAATTTCTTGTCCCCAAGCAACTGCAAAGATGGATGCAACAAAATCTGTTCACCTTCCCACGTAGCATCTTCAATAGGCAAATTCCTCCATCTCACCAAATATTCTTTGATTGTCCTTCTTCTCAAAGAACGGTCTCTAGTGTCAAGGATCTCTTCTGGAATCAACACTAAATGACCTTCCTCATCCAATGGAGGTAATTCTGATGTAGCCACCACATTGTGTCCAATTGCCTTCTTGAGGCGAGACACATGAAAAACATTATGTATTTTGCTTTCAGCTGGAAGTTCCAACTCATAAGCAACTTCACCAATCCTTTTGGTAATTTTGAAAGGACCATAAAAGCGTGGCTTCAACTTTTCTGCACCACTCTTCTTGAGAGAAGATTGTCTATATGGCTGAAGCCTCAAATAGACCATGTCCCCAACTTCAAAAGACCTTTCCACACGCTGCTGATCAGCGTATAACTTCTGCTGATTTTGAGCTTGTTGCAGATTTTCCTTAAGAGTCTTCAAGATGTCTTGGCTTTGTTGTAACATATCCAATGCTTGTGGGGCTCTACTATCACCAAACACTAGATCAACAAAGTTAGTAGCCTCATAACCATAAAGAGCCTTAAAAGGAGACATCTTAATTGACATGTGATAAGAAGAGTTGTAACAATACTCTCCTAAATGAAGCCATTTAATCCAAGCTCGCTGCTGTTCTGAAACATAGTTCCTTAAGTAGCCCTCTAACCACTTGTTAACAATTTCTGACTGCCCATCGGTTTGTGGGTGATAACTTGTGCTTGGAGTAAGCACTGTCCCACTCAATCTGAAGATCTCCTGCCAAAAAACACTTAGGAACTTGCTGTCCCTATCACTAACAATTGTTTTAGGCAACCCATGCAAACGGAACACCTCTCTAAAAAACAACTCAGCCACTTGAGCTGCTGTAAATGAAGTGGTAACAGCAAAGAAATGAGCAAATTTCGTTAGTCTATCAACCACAACAAATATACAGTCACGTCCTTGCACCTTGGGCAACCCCGTGATAAAATCCATGGCAATACTTGCCCACTTCTGATTTGGAATAGGCAAGGGCTGAAGTAAACCAGCAGGAAAAGAGTGTTCATTTTTATTCCTTTGACAAGTA
>VDFB02187787.1:0-14744 GCA_007258455.2 Sequoia sempervirens | reverse complement strand
TTATTATTTGATCTCCAATCTTCAAAGACTCACCAAATATGAAAAACCACCCCAAAAACTCCAACTTCTACAAACTGAAATATCAAACCAGCAAACTAATCACTACAAACCAGCAAATAAGAAACTCACTAAAATGCTCATAACTCACTCAAAACTACTCCAAATGACATGAAACCAAATGCAAAGGACTCCTGGGAAGATGGCGACCAAGCTATGACTGAGAAATTGCTGCAAACTTGAGTTATTATTTTTTTACGCTTCCCAAGACACTCCCAAGCAAAGGTACAACCTGGAGAAAGGGGCAACCTGTAGTATAAATCAAAGACTCCACAATAAATTCTCCAAACTTGCACAAAGGGACGTCTTGAGCCAAGGAACTGAAAGAGCCAATACCCAGAAGCCAACAAAATTCGCCTAAAGAGCTATGAATGAAAACCTACTTCAGCCACACCAAAATCAGCAACCTGTAAACTGACAAACACACCCAATGACATCAGAAAACATCAAAAAGACTCCATTACAATAAGCTCAATCTGTTCTTCAATGTAAAGAACAGCCTTCTCACTTAGCTAGTTGCTATCTTTCAAGCAAGAAAACAAGTCCAAGCTAGGAGGTATGCATTCCTCGAATCAAACCAATCACTATTTCGGCAACATTTCAGTATATTTCTTCATGGATGAGAAAATGAATGAGCAAGTGCCTCCTTTTATAGACTTTAAGGTAATCCTCTAGCATCTTCTAGAAAGTGTGCCCAAGTCTCCTGGAGTCATTTAAATTTTGAATTCACTTTTTCCCTCCTTCAAGTTGGCGTCCCACTCAAGGAAGAGATAAATCTTTTAATAAAATAATATCCTTCTCCCAAAAGTGGCGTCTAACTCCTCAAGGCAATATTTTAACTTTAGAAATATTAAAATAGCCTCCAGATGAGACGTCCGCCCTCAAGTCCCCTTTTTAAAAACAACATAAGTTATATCACTAGGCCAAGGGGGGGGGCTCTAAAGTAAAAATATAACATTTATAACTTAAAATAACTTATTTCTCCAAAAATTGTACCTCAAAGCCAAAACCAACATTACTCACTACACTACCTAAAGTGGAAAGCTCTTTGTGCTGCTGCCAACAAAAACACTACTAAAAATAGTATATTATGAAAAGTTGCCCAAATGCCTTGCAAGTCATATCATTGTGAAGCTCTCTGAAAACCCAGAAAGAATCTGCAATCCAAAATTGAAAACTCCATGTGCAAGCTTCAAAAAAATGCTGAAACATCCTCCTAGATGATAGGAAACCCTAATTTTTGCTTCCAACTAGCCTACAGGCTTCCGGGATAGGCTAACGGCCAACTGCACTGATCACTGTTGAGGAGGGGACATTACAATAAACATTTCACATTCACAATAATACTCGCATAATTAATTATAAAAATTAATTTAACTTTAAACTTATAATTTTGATAATTATAAACTTCGGATTTAAAGCTTTAATACAAATTTGAAAATATTAAACTTATATTCTGCTGTGATCTTTCTTCCCATTTGCAGATTCCTCACTTGTATAAATGTCTTGAAATGTTTTCTAAATTTCTATCTAAAGTTGGGGGTTTCCATCCACTAACTCGGAAAAAGAAATTAAGGGTTTTTGTAATGTCCCCTTCTCAAATGTGATCGTTTCAGTTGACCGTTGGCCTATTCCGGAGACCCGTAGGCTACTCGGATGGTGAAATTAGGGTTTCCTAATTTTGAGGAGGTTGTTGCTTGAAGTTTGGAAATCGAATTGCGGATTCTTTCTGGGTTTTTCAGAGAGCTTTGCGGTGGTATGGTCACATTGGCGTTTCGAGCAACTTGATGAATTTACTATTTTTAGTAAATTCTATTTTTGGCAGTGGACAAGTTGGGTTCAGTTCAGTTGGTCTTCTTCTTCAGTTGGTTCAGTTGGCACTTCTGTTTTTGGCCCTTGGGTGCATTTTCTATGGAGAGATAAGTATTTTCACATTATAATATTATATTTTAATATTATAACACCCCCTTGCCTAGCATTACAACTTTATGTTGTTTTTAAAAAGGGGACTTATTGGGTCAATGCTTCATTGTGAGATAAATTATATTTTGAAGTCTAAATTATGGGGTAAAGTGAATTGGACGCCTACTTGTGGAGAGAGTGATTTTTATAAAAAGGTGAAATATTTTATAGAAGGAAAAAGGACACCACCTTTTTGGAGGGAAAAATGTGAATTCAAAATTAGGGTTTGGGCACCCTTCTTGAAGCTTCTAGAAGGCTCTCTTCATGTCTTTATATTCAGGCCTCAGCTCTTCATTTGGCATCTTTTGTCTACCACATCGTTATGCTGCTGAATTGTCTTCAAGCACTCGCTTCGAGGAAAGCACACCTCCTAGCATTGGCTCATCTTCTTGCTTGAAAGATAGCAACTAGTTGAGAGGATAGTTTGTAATAGGTTGTTTTGCATTTCAGTTGAGTATCTTGCATTTTTGGAGTTCTAGCTTGCATTTTCTATCTCATTTTGTAGTTGATGATTATCACAGCTGATTGTAAGATTTGCTTATATCTTTGAAAATAAAAATATTGCAGTTCTGGGTATTTAACCTATTGGCGTTTAAATTAGCACCTCTGGA
Organism: Sequoia sempervirens; assembly: GCA_007258455.2. Lineage (NCBI taxonomy): Eukaryota > Viridiplantae > Streptophyta > Pinopsida > Cupressales > Cupressaceae > Sequoia > Sequoia sempervirens. The sequence goes on along the minus strand of VDFB02187787.1, from coordinate 12,114 downwards.
GTGCTGATTGTAAACGTGCAGCTATTTCAAATGTTTTAGCAACACTTCTTCGTTATTTAAAGAGGAGAAGTCCCTCTCTGCTGGGAGCAATGCGTAAGGGAAATGTAAACTAAAATTCCTATCTTTTTATGCTTCAGCGGCAGGACACAAGGGTGCACAAACACAATGCGCCGTAGCTAAGCTTTTTCTCTGGTTTCTGCAGATCTCAACTACGACTAACCTAGCTTCTATCTATCCAATACCTTCAAGGTAAACAGAGCATGAGGGTAAAGGAGCGGGAATGGGTTGGTTGGATCACCTGAATTCGCCGTCTCCTGAGAATATGACCGAGGCTCTGAACTCTCGGGTATACACCAAGATAAGGTTGGTACAAGCAAACACTCTATACGGTAAACTAGATCTGAGATCTGCCAAGGAGGAGGGACTCCTATCCGAGGTATGGTCTAGGAAATAGTTTACGAGAAACAACAAATTTACGATGCCTTGGCCAGCGAGCTTGCTAAGGAGGAGGGTCTCCTATCCGAAGTATAGCTTGAAAGTCAATACATTAAACAACAACAAACGACAACTTGTCAATAACAAATGTCCAAGGAGGAGGGACTCCTATCCGAGGAGGGAAATGAAACAACGAGCTATTAAACACAAGACGTAGACATAACTCAAATAAGATGATCAAAATGCAAGCGCCTTATGATATTCTTCTTCAATGCTTCATCAACGAATTACAAAGGTTGGGAAAGCAAAGGCACTTAAATCATGCACAATTACAATCAACCAACGTAATCCTCATCCAAGAAAGTGAATAAATATCCGCTTAAAGTCATGGCAACAATGTATGCTAAATACCTCTGCATATAAGTTAAACAAACAATGAGCCCAAGGCTTTTATTTATAGAACTCAAAGGAGTGGGCAACCCCAAAATCTCCTTGAGTTAACAATGAGTTCTTGCTAATCAATTAGCAAGATTTATTCCTAAAAATGGGGAACAAACAGGTAACTGTAAATCTACTTCAGTTAATTGAAACTAAACAAAGAGTCAATTGGAAACTACTTCAGTTGACTGAAAGTAAACTAAAGGTGAACTTTAATGTAAGTATCCCTCCAAAATAGACATCCACATTTAGTGGAGATCTAAGATTCACAAATCATGGAAGCCAATTAGACATCCTTAATCAGTGGGATCTGACAATGCATGATTTAAGGAAAGTGGAGTTAAACTTGGAAAGAAGCATCAAGTTAACTCCAACTATATTTAATAGCATCTTGAGTTGACTTGGAAAGAAGCATCAAGTCAAACTCAAGTCTCATAAATGCCACTTGGAGGGTGTATGGCGTCCTTCTTTGGTGCATTTATAGTTCGCCACTAATCAGCAGTGTCTCTATCCATTGATTGACTTCATCAGCTTTTGGGGAGTTAATGCTTTGTAGGATGATGACGTGGCGTCGTAGCATGATCTCACCCGTTGTGAGTTGATTTCCGAAGTCAATACACTGAGATGCTGCCTCTTCAAACTTACGATGCCGCTACCTTTTAGGTACTTTGCAACCATCCGATCATCAAGAAAGTACCGCTGATGACATCCTCAATCGTTTTGTACCATCAACTTCGACATTCTCCTCACTGATATTCCATGCAGGGAAAGATATCACCAACATCTTTATGGAGTTGATAATAGTGGCAAACTACTCCGCTCAGAATCAATCAACTCTACTGACGAGCATCATAGGCTTTCAACTTGTACGCCAATTGTTCTTTCCAAGCAAAGAGATGTTGCTTGTTTTCTTCAGAGTATACTGATTGATATGCCAATTGCAAATCTGCAATTGTGCTTTCGTCTTCAAGCCTCTTTTCTGCAATCCTTTGTTCTGACTGCTGGATCTCCGCACGAAGTCCATGTGCTCTATCCCGTAACTGGTATAGGTTTGCCAGTATATATCTACCCTTGAGAAAAAACTCTTCCACTTGATCTCTCAAGTGTTTACCGAATGTTAACAATTGCCGATGATTTTGTTCGACAGGGAGATCTAGTAGTCCTGCTGGTAGGGCTGAGACGTTTGGTGTGCCATGTATCAAGCTGGTTATGTATGACCTCAGTTTTTTATTTTCAGCCTTTAAGGCTGCCTTTTCTTTACCATCCTTAGCCATCCTTTCTTGTGCACTACCAAAGCTATTCGGTATTGGGTCCGCTTCCACTTCGCCGCGGTAGTCTTCTCGAGGTTTTAGCGAGAAGTGTAGTCTTCACTTGACCTCGTATGTTTTTTCTACCGGTGATGCACTTACATTATTCACACTCGCGATTCTTTCTATATGAACTTGTTTTAACTTTCACGACGCACACGGGACGGGTCAATTCGCAAAGCCGTCTATATGAGTGGTTTTCCTTCTTCCCAGGAAGCCTTCGCCACAGAATCTCGCTTAACTTCGCTTAGAGGGACGGAGGCCCTTTGAATTAGATGTGAGACTGTGCTGGAGCGATGTCTCTCGATGGCGAATCCAAGTCGATGAGGACTTGTGCCTGCTGTGATACTTGTGATATTGGCGGCTCTGCTTCCATAACAGGCACCGTTTCTGCTGCTGCTTCTACTATTGTTGCTTCTGCCATTGGCTCAGCCACTGGTTCTTCAACAACTACTGCTGTTGGTTCCTCCGTGATAACTTCTGCTGGATCAGGGGTAGCAGTCTCTACTCTTTGTTCTGGGGCAGCAATACCCGTGATTATTTCAGGACTATGTGTGGCTTTCTCCACTGGTGTCCTCTGTGTTCTAGGCTTTGACATCCTCATCCCTCTGGGAGGATTGCACCATTGCTTCTGCCTAGGTTTCCTTCTTGAAGTGGAAGGAGGTGTAGACTGGACCTGTGGCGGCTCTGTTCTGTGAGGTATAACCTTCCTTGATTTCTTGCTGTCGAGATAGAGTTGGCTATTTTTAACCACTCTACTTGTTCTTTCTTCTATAGACGTGTCTTCTTTGGCATACCAATCCACTCTCGGGAGCGGTTGGAAGTCAACTGAATCTGCGAAGAATGAGGGGAGAATGACTTCCCCTTCATCATCGGACAGGCCCTCAATGTCTGCTAACATAAAATCAGCAATTTGTGGGAGTCTAAATCTGCTGTAGTTCCTTCTTTGCACTTCATACTCATCTTTGCAATTTACCCAATAATCTTCCATAGAAGACTTATGTGACGAGTGTTGCTCGAGGTGTGCTGCATAGAGTCCTCTGGGATCATAGGATCTTCTATCAATGAGATACTTTAGGTTAAACCTCGCTGTTTCCTGACTCATCATCTTAGCATCTGCCACGAATCCACATCTATATAGTCCCATACCAACGGGAAAGTTAACAGCTGTCTTCCTCTTCAAGCGCAAGTAGGCATGAACCTTGGACAACTGTCTCAGGAATTCCATGAAGACTACCCTATCTGAAGGGTATCTTGGTAGCATGGCGGGGTGGCCAATGTAGCCATACACGCGTATGTAGGAGAACGTAGGAAATTGGATAAACCAATCTGCCCAATCCGCCATTGCTTCTCTGGCTGTCTGTGAAATACGCACGTGCATCTCATGGTTAAGCTCACGTACTGTGTGCATAGTGAAGAGATCACTAGTTTTCTTGAAGTGTCTTTCCACTTGAGTAAACTCAAGACGTGTGAAATGTTCGTGAACCTTCTGCACACCTAAGGTTCCCACATTGTTTAATAACCTGAAATCGCCTTGGAAGGCTATCAAGTATACCAGGTAAGAGCACATGTGGAACCTATGAGCTTCCAGATACCCAGTGATTTGTCGGTGGAGTGTGTCACTAATCAAAGTGGCCCAGTAATAATATTCCCTCCTGCCAATGATTTTTGCAATGATATAGTACATCCATGGCTGGAATTGACGACCATCTTCTTCTCCAGTGATTCTATTGAGTAGAGTGATTAACACTGCGTACTCATCTTTATATTCTCCTCGTCCCAACAACTTAGGCAAGCTTGCCTTTGTCACTTTTAACCATTTTTCAGCCATTACCTTTTGACATTTGTCCTTAGCTGTCTCAAATGCTTTCTCACATTCCGTCACTGATATGACTTTGCTGTTAGGACATGATGGAATATCAAAACACCTTTCGATATCCTGAGGTTTTAGACTACAAACAATTCTTCCATCCGCTGCCCTGATTTCTCTGGTGGTAGGATTGTAATGCTTGATACAAGCGATTACAAGCTCTACACTTTGTAGTGTGATGGGAATTGATGCGGCCTGCAACAACCCGGATTCTTCAATATTCTGCAATGTGATTTGATTCATGCCTTCTAGCTGCTCCAAATCAACCACTGGGTTTACTTGGTGTAAATTTGTGTCAACTGTTTTCAGGTAATCATGGAGTAAGACCGTCTTGGTCTCGTATTGTACCTAGGAGTAATCGCGATCCCTAAAAACTTAAAGATTGACTGTGTTGGACTTAGTTCAGATGATTTTTGGAAACCCTTAAAAATAGCGCGCTACCGAGAAGTATTTTTCCAAAAAAAATCTGGCACATGGGTTTTGCTCGTGCTTCAATGCTAAACAAACCCAGTTCTTCAAAATTTGGATTCTGAAACTTTTTCGGAAAAACCCCCAAAAATAGGGGCAGCAAGTTTGCTGATTTTGAAAAATTTGTCGAGATGGGTTTCTCTGGAAAATAATGTTGAATCTACCCAATTGATCTGATCTGATGTAGCCTGTTGCTTTTTTTGTAAAATGCAAGAAAACCTAAGACCAGAAGAGAGGAAATAGACAAAAGATGGATTGGAAGTTTTATCTGATTCTCTGAAAAAATCTATCTCTGGGTCCAATCCTCAAAATAGTAATCCTCTTCTACTTCAGATCTGCAAGAAAAATTGAAGAACGGATGAAAAGCTTGTTCAGATCTATCAATGGCGTCCTTGAGAGCTTGTGGCTGTTCTTGATCTTTTATCCTGCAATGAAATAATGAAATGGGACGCCTTCACCTTGAATATATATGTTTAAGCTTCAGATCCACAAGTGTGGGGACCTAACACAAGCTCAAAAGGTGATTTTGGCTTGATCTAAAGTTAAAAAGGTGATTTCCACTGATCGTGGAGCCTTTTAGCCAATTTTAACTCAAAAGCTCGACTTTAGTCAACAAATTGACCCTTGACTTCTTTAGGCGTCCCTTTTGGTTTCTTGCAAGCTTTTAAATATTTTCTCTCCTGAAAGACCTCTATTTGATCTTGAATCTAGCTCTATCCGTTGATCCTGAGATGTTGCGAACACATTCACTGCGGAGCTGGATCCAAACTGAAAAGAAGTGCCTGGGAGACATGATGATAAAAAAAACTGAGTTTAGGGCTTCAAAAGAATGGGCGCCTTTCCCAAGAAAAGGCGTTTTTGCTAATGCCTTAGTGAATTTTCAAACTTCGTTCTTCAGCCTTTTGAAATGACCTCTCGCACTTTGATCTGCATTTCTCGTTGATTGGAGAATCAGATGATTTCGCTTGATGTTTCATCAGGTACCCAACTCTGTTCTGCCAAAAATGACTGACTTCAGAAAACCTGGATTTCAATTTAGGGTTCCTTTATTCAAGGGCGCCCCTCCTTGAAAAGGGCGCTTTTACCTTTTGGCCTGATCATCTTCATCTGAAAAGTTGCCTACTTTGATCTGGATTATCCGTTGAATGCTTCGTCAGATGTTGGTGTTTGCAGTTGCGTTTCCGAGATCTACTTGGGCTGAGAAGGTTATCCTAGGAAGCCTTTTGTCATTTATCAGCATCTGGAGGTCAAGAAAGAAGGGCGCCTTTCTTTTGGAAAGGCTCTTTTTTCTTAGAACTTCACCGTTAACTGTGGTTTCCTGATATTTCAACCGCTTCTTTTAGTTTTGTACAAACCGCCTCATCCGGCCCTTTAGATGATTAATTTGTTTGTTTCACTGTCGCGCCAACAGGCAAATGTCAAGAATGAATGTCTTGGATGATCTTACTGACTGCATTTGACCCTCAAAGATCATGGGCGCCCCTTCTTGAAAAAGGCTCTTTTCAACATTTTGAGTTCTCTCCTTCAGAATATTTCCGTGAGTTAGTCAAATTTGACCTTTTTCACTTTCTTGCACCTCTTCATCAAACAAAGATCATTTTTGACTTTTTCCCATGATTGTGTCGCTGAAGCTTTTAGCTTAGCTTTCAAAGACTGCATCGCTAATCTCAGCCATTAATGGTCAGGGAGCTCTAACTTGTTCCCGAAAAGAGAAATAGATCCACCCGAGTAAAATGATGTCTTTGATGATTCCGATTTAAATCTACCTGTTCCGGAAGCCTTTTAACTTACTTCAAAATCATTTTCAATCATTTTGAAGGTCCTATTTTTCGGGTTTCAAAATAGGGGCTAAACCCTAATTTTCAAATTTCGTAATTTTTATTATTGTACCTTTGACAGAAACCCACCAAGATTCTATGATTGGTTTGACCTAAAACTGACTTAACATGGCATTTTAACAAGATTTAGCTCAATTTATATAGAATGCCAAAAAATTAATTTTGGGTACAACATAATCAATCTGATTTCTTGCTAGGGGCAACCAAGTGTGCCAAGTTTCAGATTTTATGCTTGTGTCTTGGATTTTATGGAGCAAAATCGCCCCTCCTTGAGGGCCGCACTTTTCTCAAGATGCATAGATTTCCGTGCAAAATAAATAAGTCATTTGGGTTGGTTTCTCAGTCACTTTTGGGGCGCCATCATAGTAGGAGTTGAATGCATTTAGTTTCATGTGATTTGGGTGAGATTTGAGTGATTTCTGAGCATTTTAGTAAGTTGTTCTGTTGCTGGTCTGTGCAATTTTCTGTCATAATCAGTCATATCAGATTTGGGAAAAGTTCATTTGTGAGTGAGAAGTTGTTACTAAAAGGATTTGGGGCATTGGAGATTAGTTAAGAATTATTGCAGCATCTGAAGCTTCTAATCTTGTGTTCTTGGCAGGCTCTCTAACTTATTGTAAGCTGAACAGTAGTATTGTCAGCAATTCTCTCTTCTCATCTTTGAATTTACATGTACTTCCCACTGAATAAGTGGAAGAGGTTGGCTTGCCGCCTATTTGCTTTCAGTAAATAGTTGTAGGGATCCTCTGACCACATGCTCGCCATCACTCGGCACCATTCTTGGTTAGAGTTAGTTCAGCTCATCTTGCATTGGATCCTCTGACCATATGCTAGTCTATCCTAGACGCATTCTTGGTTAGGAGTTACCTTCTGTGCTTGTATCCCCAGATTAGCTTTTCCTTGACCAACGCTCACACCTGCCTAGCACATTGGGATCCTAGTGTACATCTCTAGTTAGGAGTTACTTTCCGCGATTGTTTTATTAGAGCTTTTCAACCCTAATTTGTTAATGGGAATTGTATCTTTGAAAACAAAAAAAATTGGTCCTGCCCATTACAGAAGACATCATATTAATTCACTAACAAGCTTTTAGTAGTCAAATGCATGTTTATGTTTCTCTGCTAAAGAACAGAAAGTTGGAATAAATTCAATTACCATGCCACTTTTCAAGTTTTATCATTATAGAAAATATATTTGAGATGGAAAAAGGACAAACATAAGAAGGAAAAAATTACAGTCAATTAAAAATTATCAATCTCAATGTGATGGTGAGGGTATAGCGAAACCATCTAAAATCCAATGGTTATCTTTAAATTGAGTCTTTGGACAACAGTCATTTCTGTTATGAAACAAACTAGAACACAAAACAATGTATGGCAAATGCATGATATATATTTAAAAAGAATAAACTAATAATAAAAATAAACTAATCTAAATTAAGTCACTAAAGTGACTTTATTACAAAAGCAAGTCTTATTAATCTCTAATACCCCCTCTCAAGACTTACTGCAACAGAGTCCAAACATTTTGAGATCATTGAAGGATAATCTTCAGCATGCCCAAAATCAGCAAAACTTGTATGTTGATCAATAGTGAGTTGAGCGCACATTTGAGGTTGGTGACATGGTCTACTTAAGACTCCAGCCTTACAGATAGTCCACTCTCAAGAAGAGTGGAGCAGAGAAACTCAAGCCATGTTTCTGTGGGCCTTTTAGGATCACCAAGAGAGTTGGGGAAGTGGCTTACGAGTTAGAGCTACTAGTGAGTACCAAGGTGCATAATGTCTTCCATGTGTCACGCCTCAAGAAGGCACTTGGGCACAATGTTGTAGCTTCATCAGATTTGCCTCCATTGGATGAGAAGGGACAATTGGTTTTGGTTCCTAAGGCATTCATTGATTTTAGAGAGCGCTCTTTGAGGAGGAGGTCTATCAAAGAGTATTTGGTGAAGTGGAAGAATTTACTGATTGAGGATGGTACTTGGGAGGATGAGCAGATTTTGCAACATCCAGACTTGCAATTGCTTGAGGACAAGCAATCTTGGGGAGGGAGGACTATAATGTCCCCTTCTCAGCACTAGCCCTTTTTGGTGACTGTTAGCCTATTTAGAAGGCTCCTAGGTTAGTCGGAGGCAGAATTAGGGTTTCCTGAGGTATCTTTTTGAGTTTTCAGGGGATGCATGCATGAGTTTTCTAGTATGTCTTTTGGATCTTTTTGGGTTTTTGAAGAGCTTCAGGGGGTTGTCACATGCATTTTGATTAGTGACCATTTCCATACTATTTTTAGTAAGTTACGACGGCTACCCAGAATGTGCCCAATTTGGAGTCGCTTACTATTTTTAGCAGTATGCTATTTATAGTAAGTGCTATTTCTGGCAGTATGGTTTGGCAGCAGTTCTGCATTCAATTTCTATTTCTGGCAATGATTCAGTTTTGTTTTGGCAGTGGCTCTTCTAGTGTTCTTGGAGTTCAAAAATGGAAAGGTAATAACTTATGTTTTAATTTGAGGTTGCTTTTGGACCCCCACGTCTAGGCTTCACAACTTAAGTTATTTTTAAAAAGGGGACTCTTGACTTGGACACCAAAGTTTGAGAAGAATACATTTTAAGTTAATTTTTATGCCAAGGAAAAGTGGATGCCTAAGTAGTCAAGTGAATGAGTTTCCAATAAATATTATTTTATTTCCTCATGAGGGCATCCCTTTTTGGAGGGAATTGGAGATTTGAATTCTTGGGTTTGGAATCCTATAAATACAACGCCTCTCCTTCTCATTTGGTATCCATTTTCTATCATAATGAAGTGTTGCTGAAATTGGTTCAGACTCCTACTTCGAGGTTGAGACGCCTCCTAGTTCTTCTTTAGTTTTGAGTTTGAAAGATAATTCCTAGCTGATTAGTGACTATTTCTTCACTCAAAAGTTGCAGATTGACCTTCATTGGTGATGGCTTCTTTTGTATTTTCAATTTGGTGTAGCTTTGATGTTTTCTAGAGACTTTTTGGTGCATTCCTTTGCTGTTTTGGAGTTTTTGCAGTGCTCTTTCAATCTACTGTTGACCCACGTTTATGCTCGTACCATTCCAGAGACTTGCCAGAATTTTGTGGGTATTGGCTTGTTTGGTTCCTTGCTTCTAGGTGCCCTCTTTCCTAGAATTACAGATTTTTAGGAGAAGAATCTGATTTTTTCTGCTGGTTGCCCTCCTCAGGGTGCCATACTTTCTTGGTTTTGGTGCATTGGGAAATGTGCCTTTGATTTGCAAACCTTATGGTGGCAGATTGCTATTGGGAGTTGGATGCCTAGATTCTATGCTTCATTTGCCACTGATTTGAGGTCATTCGGAGTTGTGGTTGAGGAGTTACGAGCATTTGAAGGTCGCTGGTTGGAGTTCGTGCATGTTGTATTTCCATAGTAGACTGCTGCTACTTCATATCAGACCTGGTAATTTCAGTATTTTATCGTAATATCTTGATGCCTAGTCATTGTAATATCATTGAGATGGTTTTCTAACACTTGGGCTTCATTTTGGTTTGGTTCTCTCATATTGTACTGAATCTAATGCCATATTGTAACGCTGATTTAGTAGTACTAATCAGCTTTCTCTTCAGTATTTTGTATTCACTCCCATTGGATAAGTGGTTGAGTTTTTGTTTACTTTTGTTGCCCCCTAAAAAGTGGAAGTGGCTGGCTATGCCGCCAATTTCTTTGCTTTCATTTACTTTCCAGTAGCCCATTGAAAAGTGGAAGAGGCTAGCTTGCCGCCTAGTATTTACATTTTCTCTATTGGCTGGCTTGCCACCAATAGCTCTTGTACTCCCAACATTTTCAATAGTATAATCAGATCCCCTTACACCATATGCTCTCACCTTTCCCACTCTAGGATTTAGGTGATCATAAAGTGAAAGGTTACTTCCAATTTGTTTATGCTAACACTAACAAGTGAAGTTTATGTGGAAAAATTTGGGGAAAAACGAAGGGGGTTATTTCAAGATTCAAAAAAATCCCAAGCTCTCTTAACAAGTTTGTTTGGAGGGTTGAACTCTTATAGGAAAATAATAGTTTGTGCCTTAGCTCCTAAGTAAAAATGTGGTAATCTTAGAACTATATCATTCACCCATCAGAAAGGTTTATTTTTTCTCAAAATCTACAAGGACAAACATGATTTTTTCGAGAATGGACTCAAGGGAGATGTTCAAAACCAAAATAGACATGATGGAATTTTAATCACACTTGGATCTTAAGGAATCAAAGAAAACCAGCATTATTTTACATTCACAAAAGTCAACTTGTGGCTAACTTGGTGAAGATGCTTGGTTCATATAGAGTCACTATGGTTCCATTATCATTGAATGTGAAGGCACATAGATACACAGTTAAGCTTTAGTGGCCCAAAGAGCCTAATTTCTCAATTGATTTTTGTATTCTAATGATATCATTCAAGGAAATTTGCCGCCCCCTCTCCCCAATTCCCAAATTGATAGATATTCAAAGTGCCACTTTGACTTGTTTTATTGTGATAATTTGTGTGCCAAGATCCAAACGTCAGGTCTATTACAATGCATTTTTGGTCCACACTCTCTCATCTAAACCCACACCTCTTTTGTTACATGATTGTAATGATCCCACTAACTTTTAAAAACAATCCTTAATAAATCTCTTGATATAAGATAATTAATTTTGGGAAGATATCATTAGAATACAACATAGGGTTTACTCATGAAAGAAAACACACACACACAAAGCTATGCAAATGATAAAGATATGTTTTGAAGAATAAAGCAAATAAATGATCATTTAAAGGCTAAATATTTCTATGCTAGGATTAAGCAAAGAAATTCTAATTTTAGGAGTGTCTAAATGTAAGAAAGGGCTCCACTTATTATTTTTTGATAAGGGTATAGGTAGGGTTTTTGAAAGTGCCCTAATCCATTTTTAGAAACAAGAACGATAGGTTAGTCATGCCCAACCAAACATCAAAGAGCAGTAACAAGGAATTGGTAGTCCAAAGATTGCAAAATTTCAATAGACAATTAGCATCTCAACCAAAGGTGCTAAGTACAACTGACATGGGTCATACAACGCACATACCAAAAAAAGACCAACAAACTCATGGTGATTTGAAACCAAATTGTTCCAAAGAGTATTGAACAACTCCTTTCAATGGATGCTTAAAGTAACTTTTCTTCTTGGTTGGTCGCCCTTTGTTTCCACTTGTAGAAATAGTTTGGTAGCATTCTTTCTCAACAAAACATCCTTTTCTAGGGACCATCCCTTCCACAAAAGTTATCATAGTATGATTGAACTGACTCCCATCCTTATCCATAATCCTATTTTCTTTAGGCAAAGGATCAATGGGCATGGGATAGAACTCACCAAAAGGGCTGCAAATTTTTTCATGAGGCTCCTTAGACTAGTCTATGCTAATTAGAAGTTGATCCCTATTGATGACCTTTGAGCCCTATGCAACAGTCTCATAATTCTCAACAATAATATACAACAATGGCCCCACTTCACATTGAGGAATACTAGATGACTATAGATCTTTTTCATCATGGTCTTTTTCAACAATATTTTGCACCCAATCACGTAGTTTTGAGGAAAAGGTGGTTGAAGAAGGAAGCTTATTACCCACATCAGCGTACACACTAAATCTAGTAGACAATAAATGCTTCCTTGAAATGGTTACTATATAAAAGCTAATTAGTTCAACAATGGAAGCTATTCCTTTCAAGACCTCTGCTTCCCAATATTCCAAAGGCAAGCTC
>VDFB02187785.1:0-22794 GCA_007258455.2 Sequoia sempervirens | reverse complement strand
AGATTACTTTCCTTAGGAAAAGAAGTAAAAAATGAAATTAATTTATGAATCATTTTAAATTTATTCAAATTACTTAATATAAACAAATATCTAAAATTATTTGTTCATTTATTTTATTTTCAAAATATAATGAAAATAATTTTTTAAATTACTATATTTTTTTAAAAAACTATTTGTGTCATTTGTATAAAGATGACTGATCATCACGAAAATCATAATAGTTATATTATCTGGCATATAAATTTTGAAATTATTAAATATTGTCTTTTTATGAAAAAGTAGTCTGATTATCTCGGAATACAAAATCCTATTATTTAATGCTTAGTCTTAACTGGGGTTAACTTCTGGATGAGCTGTCGTAGGGCCTGCCTATTCTTTATTCTTGACCGATGACGTATTCTTTATCTTTGTCCTCTGTAGAGAAAAAAACAAATTTGAAGAACGATTTTCAATCTTCTGCAAAAGTGAAATGCGATGTTCTTTGATATGCTGATGATATCCTTTCACTTCAGCATTACGAGGTACGGATTTCGATTCCCCACCAATAATTTGCTCACAAAATGTAAGATGTTTTTCCCTTGATTAATATTCTGAATCTGTTTTCTAATTTCTTTCCATTCCAAGGATTTGTATGTGCACGCACTGAAATTTGAGTTTTTAGCGCAATTTTTATGCTAAAAATATTAGGACGCATTCTGTCTTCTTATATTGTTAGTGATGATTTAGCAAGCTTATCCTTCCGAGATCTGTTCTTTAATTATCAGTCTTCTGAACTTTGGAAGCTAGGCATTCATCTCTAGATTTTTATTGATTTACATCCGGAGGAATTTCGATCTCGGCATGCTTTTTGCCTACATCTTTAGTTAGGCATTCATCTCTAGATTTTCTTTTGCTATGCATGCGGAGGAATTTCTCCAGCCTCTTTAACAATTGCATGTGAGGTAACTTCCTGTTAAATTATTGTTTGCACTAATTTGTGCACCGATTTATTAGTTTTCGTTAGATTGATGTATGCACACGATCTTTCCTTCCTTGATAATGTCATGATAATATTAGATTGTTGACCAAAGGTTATCCTTCTAAATTTATTTCCCACGTTTTCTTTATCTCTTTAAATCTCTTGTTTCTTTCCTTTTTAGTAGGTCTTTGTAAGTCATATGCTAATGGAGCAGAATTATCAATTACCAGAGGTTTCAAAAGCTGAAAGCGAGACAAATTCTGCGGAAGAAGAGGCTGTGGCAAATCTAATGAAATTACAGCTTAGCGGTTCGACTAAGGTCAGTGCTGCATCTGAACAACTCGATCAAATGGTTTCTGCGGAAGAGGAGGCTGTGGCAAATCTAATGAAATTACAGCTTAGCGGTTCGACTAAGGTCAGTGCTGCTTCTGAACAACTCGGTCAAATGGTTTCTGCGGAAGAGGAGGCTGTGGCAAATCTAATGAAATTACAGCTTAGCGGTTCGACTAAGGTCAGTGCTGCTTCTGAACAACTCGGTCAAATGGTTTCTGCGGAAGAGGAGGCTGTGGCAAATCTAATGAAATTACAGCTTAGCGGTTCGAGTATGGTCAGTGCTGCTTCTGAACAACTCGATCAAATGGTTTCTGCGGAAGAAGAGGCTGTGGCAAATCTAATGAAATTACAGCTTAAAGATTCGACTAAGGTCAGTGCTGCTTCTCAACAACTCAATCAAATGGTTTCGTCTGAAAAGAGAAAAGTAACAGCAAATACGCCTCTAAAAGCATCACAGGCTAGTAACTCTAATGTGGTAGATCCGTCTTCAGAAAAATACTTACAGCCAAATCAACCGGAATCCCCGTATTTTGAGACGCTTCTTCGCATTCTTGGAGTGAAGGATGATATATCGGCTGTTGCAGATGCATTCATGAAATTTGATAAGCAGGCTTTAACATCAATTCATAACAAAGTTAGTATATATCTCACACATCCTGAAATAGGGAAGGTTCTTCTCATGCATGACAAACCTAAAAAAGAATATGAAGGCAGTCATGAAGTCACAGAAGTTGCTGATGAACTTGTTCCCATTAGCCTCAAAGATTTGAAAGCGGGGAAGCGGAATGATTGTGCTGTTTTGTATGGGGAGCTTTGTGTTAATCCCTCCAAATTGGGGAGAATCTACACTCTCCTAGAGGAGATGGGCACTGGGAATGCAGTGGCTCTTTCCATTGTTTCTGAAGATGCCTCATCTATTGATCAATCTTTCGCAAGAGACCACTATCCTCAAGGCAAGAAAATTGCTGTCAAGGAGCCCATGCTTGTTCGAGGTGAAGGTGGTTTCCTATTTATTACCGTAAACAATCCCTTGTCAATTGAACCAGTAGAGAGATTTCCTGCTTCGGCAGATGTAAATGTTACAGTCTGTAAATACAAGAAATGGATGGATGCCCTAAAGGAGGCGTATGAGTCAAGAGATTGGGACAAATGCATGCGAAATTGTACAAAGGGTTTATTGTGCTCCTCAAAGGGAATGAGAATCAACGACTTCGCCATCATTAAAATGTACGCTGCAAGATGGCGCGCGCAAATTGAAGTTGGACGGTATGCTGAAGCGCTGCCTGATGCAGAGACATTTTGTAGGCTCCGTCCTTCCTTCAGCGGTGGGATTAAGATGAAAATTCGATCGCTGGCATCCTTGGGAAGATATCAGGACCTACATCATTTACTTCATTCGGTTCGAGCCAATAATGCTTTCGGAGATGAGGACCTCAAAGCGTTCACAAACATCTGTCGTACATGGGGCGCTCGGTATTTTGACATTGATATCACAGGAGCAGCTGCACCAAGGCCATCATTGTTCAAACCAGACGGCGATTTAATTGGTCCGGTGGAAATCCGGAAGACAAGAAATGGGAATGGCAGGGGTTTGTTTGCCACCGAAGATATTAAGGCAGGTGACTGCTTGTTGATCAGCAAGGCCTTAGCCATTTCTCACAAAGCTATGGACGACCCCGTGAATAATGGTCTGTTTGGAAATGTGAAAAATGCTCTGAATTCAAGTGGCGACAACATTTTAAAACTCTTTCTTTCTCATGCCAGCTGCCAACTGGTCACCAAAATGGGGGATTTCTTCAACGCGTCTCCCGAAGAGAAGTGCTTCACAGTTACAGCTCGAGTTAGGGAAGATTATGAAGCCCTTCCAGATAAAGACCGTAAAATCCGTCGCATAATAGAAGGCATTGCATTCGACGACTCGTCTCCAGCAGCAATTCGAGAAAAGGGCAAACCAGCTGTCATCTCCAATCCAGCTCCACCTAGGCTGTATTATGGAGTGTGGCTGCTTCCGTCCTTCATAAACCATTCTTGCGCGCCCAACGCGGCAAGAATTAATGAAGGGGAAGTCATGAAGATTCATGCAACAAGGCCTATTAAAGTGGGCCAAGAAATCACCATCCCCTATTTTAATGTTTTGCTCCCTTATTCTTTCCGACAGAATCTTTGCCATGGTTTTAGGTTTGGGAGTGGCTGCAAGTGCAAAAGATGTGAGTTGGAAAGAAAAATAATACGAGCTGAATCAAAAGCCGAGACACTTTACGAGAGCTACTCCTCTGCGTTCAATGCAAAGATCGAAGAAAGGCCTGCCCTACTCGAGAAGCTTGTCAATCGAGTGGAACAGTGTTTGACAGTTTTGAGGAAGAGAAAACTAGTTGGGGATAAAGATGGTGAAGCGTGGATTCGTTCCTCGTTTATGGCTGCCTATTTGGGGTGCATTACTTGCAGGAAAAAGAAAACTGTAATGACATCGTCACATATGGAGGAGGAAGTTTTATTGAGAGCAGCGCATTCTATAATTGAAACTTGCCCAGGGGACATTCAGTGTCTAATATTTTGCGAAAGTTGTCTCAGCCTGTGGAAAGACCTCGCAGCGAAAGGTTTGGCAGATGAGAAATATGCTAGACAGGCGTACGATATGATGGCGAAGGCAGCCATTTTAGCATACGGAATGCAAAGAGATACTACTACCGGTACGTCTGAGAAGCTTGGCCGCTCAGACCTAAATTTCTTATAAAATCGATTATCCAAATCCCCAAAAAACGGAATCGTTAATTCTCAGGAGAAATTCTGAGATTGATTACGAAAGCAAGACCAAATGCTTTTGTCTGTTACTTCGGTATAAGTAGATGATGGAGTCTGATGGGGTCTTCTAATTCTTAGATTTTTAGTTTGAATTATAGGCCTAGATTAAATATGATTTTAAAGATATAGTGACATGTGCATAGCCATGTTAATTCTCATCGATCTGGAATGTTTCAATATTGTTATCTATCAAGATAAGTGACACATTTGTTGTGCAAAGTTTGGTCTATGATTATTTGTTTATTTTTATTAGTTTCACATTCATTTATGTTTATTTCTAAGTTTTTACATTTTATATTTGTTTATACACATTATCATATATTCACTATTTAGTCTATATTTATAGATATGTCCATATATTCTATTTTTACCTCAAAACTAGCATTATTTTATATTGGGTCAATTCAAAATATCTCAAGATCAAACCCTAAAATTGAAAATTTTCGATGGCTTTTTTTTCCTACTAGCCATTATGAACTAACTTGATACACATTTGTGACATAGTGTTGTCATAGTATTTAAAAACACCCAATACTCAATTATTTCATATAGGTGAATGCAATCACTGATATGTGGTACAAATACATTGATATAAGGTTCACAAAACATTGTTTCAGAGTTGAAGGTTTTGTACTGTTTAAGAGTAAAAACTAAATAAGGGGGATAAATTGATATATGGTTTGGATACACTGAATTGGATTATATATATGTTGGATTGGATTTGGATGGATAGTGTAGACACTGAAAATTATCACTAGGTCTATGAATTTATTAAATCCCTTTCATTATCCTTGATAATTAAATAATCTTAATTATTTGACTATTATCTAATGACATAAAGTCTTCTATTAATTAAATAAGATCTAAATTATTTAGTCCATTTTTTATTATTTAATTGCATCACTAATATTTTTTATTTCTATAATTAATTAAATTATTTGTCATTTTCCACTATAATTAAATAATTATGTTAATTATTTAATTATTCACTATTAGATTTTTTGTCACAAGTTAATTAAATGACTTGAATCGTTTCTCCCACTTTTTGAATTAAATTTCTATTTAATCAAAAAAATAATTTTCCTTTTCCTCTTGCATTTAAATAATATTTCCATTATTTAAAAATGCAATTTCCCTCCCAAACTAAAGTGATTTTTGTAAAAATCAGTCAATTTCCTCATTCTTCCATCAGTTTCATTTTTATTTTATCTCATCTCGTCTAATTCCATCCATTGATCAATATAAAAATCATCTAATCTCGACCATCCATTTCACATTTGGCTCTCTATAAATAGCACTACTATTTATCATTTTCGCATCTAGAATTTATATGCTACCATGATGTTGATAATAATCTTTGATATTTTTCTTTATCTTAATCATAGGCTAATATTTGCATACTCGATCTAAGAGCCATAATATTTATTGTAGAACGGAGAAGAGCTACGAAGGTCAGCCAATGGATGCGTGTATCTGGTGATATCATTTCATTTTATTTAGTGTTCATGCTTTTCATTGTGCTTCGTAGTTGATTAGGATTTTAGAATTACTGATTAAATGCGTATTTTTTTAATTCCGATTTTCCCTAATCATAGTTAGGATGTGGATTGGGTAGATTTGCATAAGATAGGATTGGTTTGGGAGATTTCAATTTTGATCGAAAAGCTTGGCCTTTGGAAATATTTGAAAAATAAGCAATCAACAAGCACTCAAATGTATGCAAATACTTTGGATTTTAAGGGATTTCGAATTTAAGGGACTACATAGGTTTTGATGATGAAGACATGCTAAGTACATTAACAACCTTGATTATTTTTAGTGGGTGTATGAATCTTTGTAAGCACGCACATACTTTATATCGAGAGATTAGTAGTTATGGAGTACCAAACTACACGAGGTCCTTTACAATTGGAGGTCAAAGTCCTTGCCTAAAGGTGAATTCTACCTCTCATCAATAAAAAAACACATTGTGAGTAACTTTCTAAGACTAACTACTTATTGATGCACTATAAGATGGATGGTTGATTGGTTCCTATTTAGGATAAGCAATGGCTTGGTGCATCCTCAATATACCTTAAGGGTATATGAGGCTAAATTCATAGATGAAAGGGAAAGAAAGTCAAACAATTTATAAAATGGTGTAACCTACCTTTAACCTTCACTTTCTCAAGGTGTGAATTTATTGGTGGCTTAGCTTGATTAACAATGTGACTTTTGATTAATTTTCCTCTTTCTATACTTCACTAAAAAAATTTAGTTGGGGTCATCCATAGGGTAATCAAATCCCTAAGAAGGTCCCCTAGAAGGATAATCCAATCATTTTTAGTTGTCCACGATCACATAAAGTTAAAAGGATTGAGCATCTCCTTGAAAAAAGTGGATGGTCAAGATGAAAAGGGTACTTGGGAGTATTCTTGAGAGATGGGAAAGTACCTTTGACTTATGTCGCATATACATAGGCCCATGTCTTGTGTACAAATAACTCATGCCTTTGTATGCTTTGGAAGATATAGAGGATTTAATTAAGGATTTGTATGTGTAAATGGGGGATTAAGGGACTAATTGATTTTAGTTCACTTAATGCAAAGTAAAGAAAATTAACAATTAAATAAACAGGCATTTTTTATTTAATTGTTGTGATGAGGATGGGGGACTTAGATAAATATTTAGATTTATTTATCTAAGGTGGACTATAGAAGAGGATTGATTAAATAATTTTGGATTACAAATGAGATCGAATGAATAGTGAATACATAGCGATTTTATCAACTAAATAATAAAATAAGAAGAAGATAAAAAAGGATAATTGATTGGACAAATAGATTTATTCAATAAAAAGTAATTGATGATGTGTCAATTTTAGGTGCTAACACTATTGTTTAGAATTTTGGATATCAACAATATAGTCCAATCAACTATATCTTTGTTAAATTATCCAAACAAACTCTAAAAATATTATATATGAAACATGTAGACCAAGAAATAAATTATCCATGTGCATCATATAATAACTATTTCTTTGATGTAACTTATGAAAAATATAATTATGTTAAACTAAGTATTTCCTAACTAGGAATTCATTTAATATACTTAAAAGATAAAACACCCTAACAACTATTGATGCATGCTCATGAGCAGGTTCATTAAATCCATAGCTCATATGCTTTACCATGTCTTGTGAGTGGTAGATACATATGGTGTGTATGGGGTCACTCAAATTTTGAACTTACGAAGTGCATGGCATGGTTCACACGATGTCATCCATTGTGCAAAGCATTGAGTAGAAAGCTTTCTACGCAGGATGTGTTGCATGATTTGCTTATGATACATAGCCCTCGTGTAGACTTCTACATACCTTTAGACTTGCATGGCTAAGATTTTTTTTCTAGAGAGTAACCTGTTGTCCCCATGTTGTTGCTTATGTCTATTTTCTGCTTAAAATTAAGCAGTTAGATGTCCCCATGAAAATTTTTATTTATGGGAATAGGATATTTTGGAATCTTTTCCCATTTTTATGGAGTAGCAACTACTTAAAAATTGAAAATAGGTTGTGGAAAACTTGGGGGGCTAAAAAATAAGCAGCTTCTACAAATTAAAAAAATGCCACATGGCTGTACAAATCTCTTTGCCTCCTTTTTTACATTTGCCTCTAATTTTTCTCACTAATTTTTCCCTCTACTTTTTATTTGCACAAGATATTATTAATGTTGTTCACTTATTATACAATTGGAATAATTAAATTTAAATTAACTGCTCAATAATAAGCAGAAAAAATAAATAGCATGGGGTCACCAGCTCCACAAAATGCTCAATCCACAAAATGCTCCTCAAAATGTGGAGCAGTGGCTGCTAGCCAAAATTAGCAAAGCAGCCACATGGGAACATACCCTAAGCAAATTCAATATTTTATCAATAACAAGAGGATTTATCTACAACAACATTTTTCTAGAAACAACTTAGGGTCTTGGTCCCATCGAGGACTTCCTTAAAAGTCTCAGAGGTGCTGCTTAGCTTTTTTAGGAATATTTTAAAGTACATGGTCCCATGAATTTAGTTGCAATTCTGCTTAAAAATTTAAGCCCCTAAATATAAGGAAGATGGTGGTCCCATGAATTTAGTGGTGCACTGCTGCTTAAAATTTTAAGCTCCGAAATTTGAGGAAGCTAGTGGTCCCATGGATTTAATGTTGCAATTCTGCTTAAAGATTTAAGCTCAGAATTTTTTATTTAATTTTTTTTTTTGAACTAATGAGCATAGCCATCATTCATTATTCAAAAAAAATCAAATTTTTCATTTACAGCATTGTGTCTGCA
The DNA here is from genome assembly GCA_007258455.2 of Sequoia sempervirens. Taxonomy (NCBI): domain Eukaryota; kingdom Viridiplantae; phylum Streptophyta; class Pinopsida; order Cupressales; family Cupressaceae; genus Sequoia; species Sequoia sempervirens. The sequence continues at coordinate 14,388 of VDFB02187785.1, read as the reverse complement.
ATTTTATTTAAAGATTTTAGCTTAGAATCTTTTTTTTTTTAATTTTTTTTTAACTAATGAGCATAACTATCATTCATTATTCAAAAAATAGTCAAAATTTTCCATACAGCATTGTGTCTGTAATTATCAAAATAACAGAAATTAATATTGAAAAAAAAATACCATATCACCTCTCTCCTAATAGCATAGCAGCCTGAACAAATATTTGAATTGAGACCATTCAGCAACCCAAACATACTATGAACAGATACAAAACATCCATGAAAACATAATCAATGAAGCTAATTTGCTTTTCAATAAATGAACAGATACAAAACTCAGAAGTCACTTAAACAAATTGAAATCTTTGATCATTCCCAACACATATTATGAATGGTAATAGCAATATTATTCATGCTCAGAATTGTAGAATACAAATCTCTTATTTCCAGAGTTATAAAGTTTACAAAATAAACTCATTACATATATATGCTATTTGTTTTTTTGGTTCTCGTATTACATGGATTCCCGTTGCTGGTTTTTTCTTTCTGTTGCTTATAATGCTCTTAGTTCTTGTAAGGCAATATATTTTTCCCCAAAATTTTCATGGAAAAAACCATCTTCAAGAATTGGATGCAGCATATTATGGGAAGCCTTAGTGCAAAGTTTAGAGAAGAGAGTTAGATGCTGATGGTGAAGGATTCTTATAGAGTCTGTGCAAGAATAAAATGCATGGAAGAGAAGGGGAACAGGGAAAGTAAAATAGCATGGAGATTGAGTTATGCAAAGTAGCAGAGTTGTTGATGGTTATGGGTTAAATAGGAAGGAACTTGCATACTCTGCTAAGGCAGATCGTCCAGGATGGAGATTTGGTTGTGTTTACTGAAGTTGAAGGTATGACTGAACGTAATGATGACAGACCAAGAAAGATAAAGAAGCTCAAAACCTTATGGATTTGTTCATGAGGAAGACACAACAAAGTTTGGTGCCTATGAGAAGGGTATTTGCAAAAAGATCAGTAAAAGGATAATAGTCAAGCTTAGTTAGGAATGACAGTCTCTTATAACAACCACCATGGAATAGAAGAGGATTATATTGCATGACAGCCATCAAAACATGTCTACCAACATTGTTTGAGGATAAATCTAGTGTTAATGGCAGTAAAAATGAGAAGGTTAGCAAATTCACAATTTGAAGGTGGCAGAGTTATCAAGCTTGACAGGACTTGGAGAGCAAGGTATAGAGGATAGTGAGCACCTTATGAGAAAGGACAATCCTCTTCAAAGGGAAATGTTTCAAGAGTCCTAATGACTGAAATGAAAACACAATAATAGTTCACTGACCATGACACAGGGGGATGCAATATGAGAATACATATGGCTAAAGCCTACGCAGCATCATAAGATCCATACCAAACACAATGGCAGGCTATAATAAGCAGTGGATAATGAATGGATGTGAAGAAGTGACACTCTTGAAAGAGACAGTCATATTCATTTTTGACAGTCACTTCATCAAAAGATGGTCAGATATGTGCCTTGGGATCATCTGTTCTCCAAGCTGTTTCTAGTCTAAGAGGTACAGGAAATGAAAAAAGCAGCCCTGAGAGCAATAGCATTGTAGAGGTAGTTCCAGAAAATCATTAGTAACATGGAAGTCAACCATGAAAATAAAACTAAGGGAAGTGAATACAGTGAGCAATAAGGATGGTGCCAAATACTTATGCAATAGACATGTCTATCTGATTTCCCTTTACAGACTAGCTCATCATGAACATGGTGGAGAAAAACATCCATCTCAGGCAACGAGATCTGCAAATCTTCCTTCAAGGATGATTGTGGGCTTAAAGCAAATTGGATCTCTTTAGCCTCTTTATAACCATATGCTTCAAACAAATGCTATAGCAAAAGTACAAAAGAATCAAATGAAACATTATTTATAGCATTTAACTACATTATTTTTTTATCTTTTTCACAAATGGAACATTATTTATAGCATAACATCAATTCAGATCTGCATATTTGTGAATTAATTTCAAAATATCAAAACCATACAAACAAGCGGTTTTAGATCAACAACGAATCACACCTACAATGCCTCTATATCCAATACTTTGCAACAAAAACTTTACCAAAAAAACATGCTCTTGAATTTAGATTATTTATTTTATTAAACATATGGAGATATACTGCACTAAATGAACAAGTCTTGCAATTCTCCAAGAAAAGAACATTCAATAAAATGAAATGAATAGGAGTGCAGTAAACTCCCAAAGCAAAGCTCAACATATACCATCTTAACAAATAGAAATCTCCCACATAGAAATATCAGCATTCATATAAGGAGGAAAAAATAACAAAAACAATATAAATAATTACAAAAGTAATTCAAAATTGAAAACATGTCTTGAGATCTATTACATCCATACAAAATCAATTAAACTTTTGGTTTTTATGCCTCTACATGTCTACATTATTCATATCAGCATTTACAAAATTCATTAATGTTTCTCGAGCTACTGTTGCAACTGGATCAGCTGATTCATTGCTTGCCATATTTGTTCCATTCTGAGCAAAATCATCTTCATATGTATCATCTTCATCCTGCACAATGTCTAATGTCATATTATGCAATATACAACAACAAACAATGACTTTTGGAACCATTTTCAAATTTGGATGCCACATTTTTTAGTGTAAAATTTGCCACATCCTCTTTAGCCTCCCAAAGGCACGCTCTACCACAATGCGTGTTGATGACAACTTAAAATTGAATTCTGTTTGGTTTGTTGTTAGACCTCCACTAAATGGTGTAATTAACCATGGCAACAATGGATATCTGCCATCACCAATAATGTACTCTCTCATATTTACTGACCCAATTGACACTGGATGACCATTTAATCTTTGTCCACCTTCACTCAGTTTATAAAAGCATGAATTTCGTAGAAGCCTAGAATCATTTATAGAACCAGGCCATCCTGTAAAGACGTCCATGAAATACATATTGCTATCAACAATTGCTTGTAATGACATACTATAGTTATGATCACGATCATACCAATCAGAGGAACACTCATTGGGTGGAAGATGAAACTGGATGTGAGTTACATCTATAGCTCCACAACAATTTGGAAATCCTCATTTTAGATGAAAGCCTTCTTTTACACGCTCAAGTGCCATTTGGTTACTAGGCCATCAGATATGATCTCGAAATCGACTATAAAAGACATTGATGAATTTATTTACAATTCTTACCATAGTTGACTTTCCACAACCAAATAGCTCACTAATGTTAACCATTGTCATTCTAGATGACAATCGTAAAACTGCAATAGCAACCTGTTTCTCAACTGGAAGGACCCTACTCTGTAAAGCTATAGCAAATGAATGTGGTATATCACCTTGCTTTAGGTCATCATTCAAGTTTTCACAAAGATTTTGAAATAATGCATACGGCAACCTAAAAATGCTGCGGAAACGTTCATCATCACATCTAACTTGAAAAATGTAGTGGTTCCACCAATGTAAAGAGCGTGGTTTGATATACCACTCACCCTGAATTCTTCCTTCCCATTGAGAAACAGATAAATTAGTTTCCGCAATGTCACTTTCCAACTCAGAAGTGATTGCATGAAGCATTGTTTCCATATCATCTAAGTCCATGTTTGATGATTGTCTTATTTCAGAGAAGTCTATTCTATGCTGCTTAAATTTTTTTGGTATATTGTTTGAATTTTGAAGATCACTCCAAATCTGTATTGCCAATTGAATAACACTTGATGCAATGGCAAGAACAAATTTCATTTTTTCTATTGAACTGGAATTCATTGTGTAGTTATGATCTCCACCCTACAAAACCGAAATAAAAAGGAAAAAAAAAATATTAAATACAATGTTTTAATTGGATAGAAGTCATTTTCTTATCAATATTTCTCTTTTTTTTACTTTATTGGAAAACTAGAAAAAGATTGCGTAAATCTTGCTTAAATATAATAATGTGGATATCTTATGCAAGGCCAAGTTAATGTGGTTGATATTTTAAAGCCATGTAGATTTACAGTGCCTAGAAGCATAAGCATATAAATTTGTGTTTTTCATTAACTTTTTTTGCCAAACAACTGTCAAAAGCTAGCAAATGACTAAGTAATCTCCGCCTACCTTTGATCAGCAATCCAAACAGCAAATTAGGGGCACCTTTTTGAAGTTGCAAGCAAAATTTGGCTTCCTACTGCCTTCCTTTCCAGAGTGTTTTGTGAAAAAAAATTATAATTTAATATAATCAATAATATAAGGAACTTACAAAATCATCAGAATAGAGTGATTTTTTTTTCGCAGTCCCTTGCCACTCAAGGGTTTAAGAAATTTGCAACAGGGAAAATTTGAGAGTAGTTTGCATGCTCCCAAGGTGTCATTTGATCACCTAATTATTATTCCAATTTTCTTACGTGATGAGATTGTTTTCACTGTGGATATTCCATTTAATCTTCCACCTTCATGATCCATCTACTGAATACTAGAGCCCCTGCCAAATTTGGGCTTGAATTGTAAAGAATAGGATAGTTTTCTTTGCAATATCATTTACTGCTCCTACTGAGATGATAGCTAATGTGGTTGACAGTTGGATCCTCAACACTGTTTCAAGACTTTGATATGCTCCAGTAAAGACATCGGAGTCATCCAAGCATGGACTATGCTATCACATTTTTGTAAGGAGTCTAGCTTACTGCTATTGCTATCATGTTAGTTCATAGTAGGCATTCTACCTTTGTCATAAGGTACAAATTCTCCTAAAAATGATTGCATGGGTGATGCGATTGCAGTGGGATCATTTCAAGCCACAAAAAGTGACTACAACAAATCTTGCTTCATGGGTTATCACTATGAATTCTAGCTCAATGAATTTGAACTGAATTTCTACAGTTATATTGAGTGAGACAGATGTTGTATTTGGTGTGAGACAGATGCTGTATATTTTAATTTAGTGTAGGTTGTTGTACACATGATGGTTTCAGCTATAGTCAAGTCTATTAAGACTTTTTTGGTTGCAAAAGAATATGCCAATTATGCACTTTTCCAGCTGCTCTTCTAGTCCATGGGTGTCTAGATTACCCCTGAACATTCATACATTGGATTCATACTCTGTGCCTTATGCTAAATATGCCTCTGCTGAACTATGTTAGATGAGTATTAAGAGAGTCTTCAACTCGCATAATTAATCAATTTAACTAGTGAAGTGATATCAGTAGCTTAGTTAGCTGAAAATAATTAACTTTCATGATTTTATTGTTCAACTAACATACTATTTGTCAAAAGACCATTCAATTTCAATTTTTAAATAATGGGTGAACTTCTATTCAATGAATCTAACATGTTTTTTTCTATCAATTTGAATACTATGTGAACATGGAAACATGAATACTATTCAATCAATCTAACATGTTTTTTTCTATCAATTTGACACAATATTGATTAGATATCTCCCTTCTTATGAAATAAGAAAAAAAAAAATAGTTTATAAGCATATTAATATCTTAAATGGAAACTTTCACTGTCAATAAAACTGCTGATCTTGCTTCAGAATTGAAGTCTGATATAAAACTGCATTATTCTTCCAACAAAGGGTAGAAGATTATTTATGTTGTTTATGCTAAGCATGGCCAAATGAACAAACATAACAGATATATGCCTTAGAAACAACAATATTGAACAAATAAAGAAATGCAATGCATTTGCTACAATATCTCAAATGTCAAATGTTTCTAATACTTCACTTGAAACTTTAGAAATAATGGAAAAATATGCTAATAGAAAAATTCATCCTCAAAATTCATTTTATTGAAATACAATTGAAATACAAATTGTTCTTTGCATATCACTTAAATACAAACATTAAACACAAATTGTCTTTGCATATTAGTTTAATACAAACATTAAACAAAATGACAAATCATTTCTCAGTTGAAAATGATTCAGAAATTTTTAACATTGCTTGGCCAATGGAATTTAAGGCTGCAACCATGTTCACTTGCACAGCAACCTTTTGCTCCTCCAACTTAATCAGCTTTTCATCATTTAATTCTTCCTTTTTGAATCGCCTTTCCATAAGATCATACTCTTTTTGATGGCGTTTCATACGACCCTCTTCAGCAATCTGTAATGTGGAAACAACCAATTTGTTGTTTTCCAAAATTGTATCTCTCATACCATTGGTTCTTGATACTGATTTTCGCTTCTTACCTGTGTAACCTTTTTCTATTTCATTATCATTGTTTAGTGACCCTTGACAAGCTGTATCAAATTCATCAACAGGAACATTTTCAATTGGAGAGGAGTTTTTGTCACCAAATGTGTAGTTGTTGTCCGAAGTATCAATGCATATGTTACCAGGATCAATTACTCTATCACTACCAAAACTAGCCTCCATTGCAACCATAAGCTCGTTTGGAAAGTTTGGTGGAAGTTTTTTTTCAGCTCTCTCTCTACTTGTCATATTCCAGTAGCTGTCATGGCCAGAGGGAATATGTGATTCATAATCCCTTATTCTTTTATAATCTGGCATGATATGTTCCCATCGATCTCGACACTGATTGGCTGTTTTAGAGACACCATGCTGAGAACAATAGTCTTTCACAGTTTTCCACTTTTCAACAGCAGTTGCAGTTTTCTTCATTGCACCACCATTTGAAATTGTGTCTTTTTCAACTCGTTTTGCTTCAATAAGTACCATGGTGTCTACAATGGTCCATCGTGTCCTTCCTTTCTGTGTAGGAAGAACGGAAGGCGTTTTATCTTGATTTTCAGTTGCAGAAAAAACATTAGTATATTGTTCATTAGGAGTTGAGGTGACAAAATTTTCATTTTCCTTTTCTATAGTTGGAGGACAACTAGAGTTGACTGTTTCATTGGTTTTTTGAGTGCTTGGAACAAAGTCAAAGAGCTCATCGTCAATGGAATAAATATCTTCATCTTCTATGTGGTTTTGTGAGAGCAATGTTGTGAACCTCCTAAAACCACGATTTGAAGGAATTGGACGATGCAAATTCCTATCCATGGCAATGAACTGCAATAAAAAATATATTCAAAAATTATTATGTTTGGTAAAAACAGTGTACAACCAAGTTTCTTTTATTCATTATTAAACTGCAGAAAAAAAAGAATGCACTAGGTAATACTGAGTTGACTTCTTTTGAAAAATTGACAATCATAATTGGGAGGAAAACCAAAGAGCTCAACATAAATAAGGGACAATTTTCATGGGAAGTAGTGCACAAGAAACTTAAGATGTAAAATCCAACATGGAGGTGCAACACACAATATGTAATTCAGTTTGATGGCAGAGTGAAATAACCGCAAGAGACACAACATACAACATTACTATTGCAAAGTGGTCAAAAAATAAAGCAAACAAGATTCATTAAGAATCAAGAAATTATTTGATGGGGGGGTATGCCTTACATAATCAAATGATGTATTATCACCCAAAGCAATGATAACATCATGAAACAAGGGAAATGAGGAGGAAAAATAAAACTCAAGGAAATGGGGAAAAGCCCAATGGTTAAGATTAAAACAACCTTGATAAAATAGTTCCAAAACATAAGGAAATATCATGAGACCACTCTCCAAACAATTGTCAACAAAGAAATCATAGAAAATTGGCAACACTAAAGAGTACATAAGTAAGCAGAGGTGGACACACTAAGCAACCAAACATTTGAAGTATTTTACCAATTGTACCTATTGACAACAATTTCATCGTAGTAAGAACATAGTTTTTATTGCTAAGCCCTATCAACGCCAATGTGGCACGACATCTTCATTAAAGCAAGGAGGAAGAATTAGAATTGAAGGGAGAGATTTGTTTTGGATGGTGTAGAGCGTCAACTGCATTAATGAGGACAACGAGATAGAGGAATATACAGATCGGGGTGATGTGAAGGTAAAGAAATATGTATACAATCATGGATGGTGGTGGAGACAAGGAATAGACATTAATGGATGGTGGTTTGTTTTTTTTATGGATTTCAATTCATTTTAAAAAATTCCTAGCACTACTGTTGATTGTGACTGACAGTCTATGACTCCAAGTCAGGGGGGTATATCCAATGTTCATGGAGTTGAGTAAGACAAGAACCAGGCAGTGAGCATGAGAACTACAAGGTACATTACATTGCACTATACTTAATGTTGTATCCTAATCTGCACATAGCATTCCTCTGTCTCACCCCTTTTATAAGCACTAGGTACATCTTCGAGCTATGCTCTTATAGATTCTCTTTGTAATAGAGCTTGAGACCCCCTTGAATTCCTGTACTTTTTCCTACCACTGAATGCCAAATGAGTCAGCATGGATGTTGGCCAAATGAGGTACTATAAGTTATGGATCAATGGGGTTTTTATTCAGAATACAGTATGGTGTTGTTGAGACAGGTAGTTCCATCAGATAATGAATGTGATGTTGTCTCTCAGAGGCTCATAGAAACTGCTCTTCAAGGTGATATAGAGACTTTAGTTGATTGCTTAGGTAATGCTCTTGTATACGTGAACTTGGCCTCATGGAGCCCCTGGACCCACATAGACCAGAGTGGCATTTTTACTGTAATGTGAGTAAAGCTACTGAACTTATGCTGTACTTGGGAAAGTGGCAAAATGCTTTGCCAATTGGTTCTACTGTAGCACTACTATTGATTGTGACTGACTGTCTATGACTCCAAGTCAGGGGGGTATATCCAATGTTCATGGAGTTGAGTAAGACAAGAACCAGGCAGTGAGCATGGGAACTACAAGGTACATTACATTGCACTATACTTAATGTTGTATCCTAATCTGCACATAGCATTCCTCTGTCACACCCCCTTTTATAAGCACTAGGTACATCTTTGAGCTATGCTCTTATAGATTCTCTTTGTAATAGAGCTTGAGACCCCCTTGGATTCCTGTACTTTTTCCTACCACTGAATGCCAAATGAGTCAGCATGGAGGTAAACTGCAGGCCTTCTGGTAAGTGCATAGGGAAGAGATAACTAATTTCAGTTATATCAGAGTTGTCTGCATCTTAGATAAACATGGAATTAAACGGATAATGTGTCTCATACATGTTGTTGGCTTTTCAAAAATCAATTGAACATATGATAAAACACAACAAGATAAGTTAATAATCTTTTATCTTGTGTTAAGGTAGGCAATTTTTGTCAGTGGTACTATTTTGAAATTAATAATATTAAAGGTTAGATCAATTATGCATGTAAAATTATTATCATTCTAATCATGCAAGATAAAAAGTAAATGACAAATGTTGATTCAAATGTATTTAAATGGTCTGTAGATTTTCACAAAATCTTTCTACAAAAGCTAAATTTATTGCTTGATAACTGAATGTCCAGGAGGCATGGACCTTATAGCCAACAAAATCACAGTTTAAACACTCTGCTAGTCTAGCATAGCTTTCATACTATGGCCATGATGCATGACAAGGACAACAATGGTTCTGGCAAACCTACCATTTATACATACCTATAGTTCCAAAGTTTAATATCTGTAAAGGCAAAAAAACACAAATTCAATCCAATCCTTCTAGCACAGAGCCATAGTTTTAGACCTTGGTCAATAAATATTTAACAGACAAGGAATATGGACTTCCCACGAGAAAAATAACAAACAGGTGAACCCAGCACAAAGGACTAGAAATTTGACAGCTCAAAAAGTCAAAAAGAGTTGAAAACCAAAATCCTTGTTCGTAGAAAACTCCACTATTCAAGTAGATAGCAATAAAAATTCAAATGAATTTTCAACAGAACAAATTATGTAAGCTAATATTTAATTAAGTAAATACTTCCATAATCTATTTCCTTTAACATTTATTTCCCTCTAAGAGAGTTCAAGTCCTTTGCTGAGACATTCCAGACTATAGGATTTCAATTTAAATTTTAAATAGATAGCAATAGAATTTCAAATGAATTTTCATCAGAACAAATGATAAAAGTTAATATTTAATTAAGTTAATACTTCCATAATCTATTAGACTATTTCCTTCAACATTTATTTCCCTCCAAGAGAGTTCAAGTCTTTTGCTGAGACATTCCAGACTATAGGATTTCAATTCAGCTAAATTTATTCCCCTCTAAGAGAGTTCAAGTCCTTTGCTGAGACATTCCAGACTATAGGATATCAATTATGCATGTAAAATTATTATTATTATAATCATGCAAGATAAAAAGTAAATGTTGATTTAAATGTATTTAAATGGTCTGTAGATTTTCTAAAAATCCTTCTACCACTGAATGCCAAATGAGTCAGCATGGAGGTAAACTGCAGGCCTTCTGGTAAGTGCATAGGGAAGAGATAACTAATTTCAGTTATATCAGAGTTGTCTGCATCTTAGATAAACATGGAATTAAATGGATAATGTGTCTCATACATGTTGTTGGCTTTTCAAAAATCAATTGAACATATGATAAAACACAACAAGATAAGTTAATAATCTTTTATCTTGTGTTAAGGTAGGCAATTTTTGTCAGTGGTACTATTTTGAAATTAATAATATTAAAGGTTAGATCAATTATGCATGTAAAATTATTATCATTCTAATCATGCAAGATAAAAAGTAAATGACAAATGTTGATTCAAATGTATTTAAATGGTCTATAGATTTTCACAAAATCTTTCTACAAAAGCTAAATTTATTGCTTGATAACTAAATGTCCAGGAGGCGTGGACCTTATAGCCAACAAAATCACAGTTTAAACACTCTGCTAGTCTAGCATAGCTTTCATAGTATGGCCATGATGCATGACAAGGACAACAATGGTTCTGGCAAACCTACCATTTATACATACCTATAGTTCCAAAGTTTAATATCTATAAAGGCAAAAAAAACACAAATTCAATCCAATCCTTCTAGCACAGAGCCATAGTTTTAGACCTTGGTCAATAAATATTTAACAGACAAGGAATATGGACTTCCCATGAGAAAAATAACAAACAGGTGAACCCAGCACAAAGGACTAGAAATTTGACAGCTCAAAAAGTAAAAAATTGGGCACCAAATTAGATTACATGCCTTCGATTTTGACCACAGAAGGAGATAGAATAATAATTGAGAACCAAACAAAAAAGCCATTTGCCATATAACTAGTATACGAACTTCAATATAATGAAAAATATGGAGAAAAAATTATAAGAATTTGAACAGAGAGAAAAGTACCGGAAAAAATTATATAAACTTGAACAGAATGAAAGGCATAGGTGAAAATTAGTTGGCAGAGTAAACAGAAATAAAACTTACCCAGTGCCCTTTTGTCTGAAAATGTGAAATTGCTCTGGAGTCCTCTGTCTTCTCCACCTCTGAAAAAATATAATAGTATTTTCCTGTACATGACCAATTTGAACAAATCAGCAATGATAGTAACAGCGATAGAAAAATGAAATCGATTATCTTAAATTAATATGCACCTGTTTGTTTTGCACCTCGTCGATGCTCTTTGCTGGTCTGTGCGGCATGCTGATGATTTGCTTTGCAGTGTCGTTGATGCCTTTGAAACCAAAAAATTCCGGAAAACATGCAGCGGGGATCATTTTCCCTCTTTTTTTAATTTCTAGCGGGAATTTTCTGTTGTAAATGTGCGACAAGTGGCACACAAAACCCCTAAGCTGTAGGGGCAATTTGTAGCCCCACCCCATTTTCCCCTCTTTGCATTCATTTCCTATACTGGCAGGGGGGCTCCTATTTTTCTGGAAGAGATTCCAATTAATCCCGTAGCACAATTTTTTTTTCCATGAGACCTCCTGCTCCACCAAAATAGAAGCCCAAGCCTGCCCATGGGACCATGCAGTTTATCAACATGTATATCAATTGCAGACGTTTAATGTTGCTGGCAAGGTTTTCAATGACATGACAGAGCGATACTTTTTTGTCGTGGAATATGATAATTGGAGCATACAGAGGACATAGGTTTGCTGGAAGCATTGGCATTGTTTAACCAAATGCAGAGAACAGTTGTGCAACCCGATCATTTCACCTCTGCCGGCATCCTCCCATTTAATGCCAAAGTAGGAGCTTTGAAACAGGGTCTGGCGATCCATCACTGCATTACCAGAAGCGGGTTTGCTTCAGATATCGTAATCCATGGTGTTTTGATAGACATGTATGCAAAATGTGAAAGCATGTAGAAAGCTCGCGAGTTGTTTGATAGAATGCCTCAACGAGATGTGTTCTCATCGACTGCTATTATTGCAGAATATGCACAAGATGTGCTAGCTGAAAAGACTCTGGAGACATTTCAGCAAATGCAGCAAACAGTTGTGCACCCAGATGGGTTCACCTTTGCCAGCATCATTCCAGCGTGTGCAAAAATGGGAGCTTTGGAAAGGGAATGGACATCCATCAAAGCATTAGGAAAACCGGACATTTGTCCAATTGTATAGTTCGGAGTACCCTACTAGACATGGATGCAAAATGTGGAAGTATAAAGAAGGCCCACCAATTGTTTGATACAATGTGTAATCGAGATGTGGTCTCATGGACAGCCATGATAGCAGGATATGCAATACATGGCTATGGCAAGGAAACCCTCAAAACTCTTTGAACTAGTGATTTACTCTGGAATTCAGCCCAATCAAGCAAGCTTTGTCTGTGTTTTATTTGCTTGCAGCCATGTAGATTTGTTTGATGAGGGCTGTAAATTATTCAATATCATGAGTGGCTCCTATTGCATTATGCCTAAAACGGATCATTATGTATACATGGTTGACCTTCTAGGACGTGCTGGCTATTTCGAGGAAGCCTTGAACTTTATCATCAAAATGCCAATCAAACTTGATAAGGTTGTCTGGATTTCTTTGCTTGGTTCTTGTAGATTACATAAGAATATAGGGTTTGGAGAACTTACATCAACTGTACTTTTTGAAACTTATGCTGTAAATACAGCAGCTTATAATCTTATGTCAAAAATGTATGCAGAAGTGGGCAGGTGAGGCGACTTTCAAAAGGTAAGGATATTGGTTAAAGATAAAGGAATTAAAAAGATACCTGGACGCGGTTGGATTGAAGTTGATAAAATAGGATACGCGTTTCTTGCAAGAGACCACACCCACAAGCACAGAAAATCTATGCAAAGTTGCAGGAATTGTCTCGGTAGATGAAGGCAGCAGGGTATATGACATATTCAAGATATGTGCGGAATGATGTGGAGGAGGAGAAATAATTTCTCGTCCACCACCATATTGAGAAGCTGGAAATTGCATTTGGGTTGTTAAACACGTTCCCTCAAACAACCCGTAGAGATGCCAAGAACCTTCGATTATGTGATGACTGTCACGTTGCAATCAAATTTCTCTCCAGGATATTTGGAGGAGAAACTGTTGTGAGCGATACAAACAGGTTCCATTATTTCAAAAGTGGAGGCTGCTCTTGTGGAGATTATTGCTGAAGCTAAGTGAATAAAGCTATAAACACAGGCTTGTACCTGTAACAAGGTGCATTGCTGTGGGTTTTCTTTGTTAGGAAGGAGTCAGTTTTTTCTATTTTCTTTTTTAGTTCCAGAGCTAGATAACTTGATCGAATTGTGTGTATAGTATTGATCACTCCCTACATATACTGACGAGGTATATGTTAAACCCCTGTTTTATCCAAAGGGTTGATATCGAGTGGTTAAAGTGCTGGTTCCTCATTGTGGAAAGCCAAGTTCAAATCCCCAAAATGTCATCGAAGGTGGAATTCTAAATGATGATTATTGGTCTTACATGGTTTGGCTTCTAGTAGTAATTTCCAAGTTGTTGCTAAGGAGCTAAGTATTGTACTGCTTGTAAGGAGCCAAGTATTTGTACCAGTTGGTTCAGATGCTTGTTTGAGCTTTATTTGTAGACTATCAGATCATATCATTTTTAAAAAAATTCCTATTCTACAATGCCATGGCGTAGTCACGATATTTACTATTTTCGGGAAGATTGTACATCTCTGGAATGAAAAGCCGGAGGAGACCAACTAATGGTAACGTAGAAGGAATGGCTGAAGGAAACATAAAGTATCTCAATCAGCATGAAATGTGATGGAAGGGCTTACAAACAATCCAATAATTAGATGTTTGGGATGCCGCTTTATAGGCCCATTGCATATGTTAATATATGGAGGGTGTTGACGTTAAAGATTTACCATCCATTCTTACCCTACAGATCACGAATTACTTGATTGTTTCATTGAAATATATTCTATGTATTCTAACCATTTCAAATCTCCCTTGCAAAGATTTCAGTTCTGCATTCACCTCAACCATTCTCTCCTTGTTCATCTCAGCTTCCTCCTTCATTCTTGGCTTCACCTCAGCCTACACCTCAGCCTCCGTAATTGCTTCAGCTCTAGTGTGAATCTTATCATATTTCAGCAGTTGCTCCACCACAACTGGCACATTAC
>VDFB02187784.1:0-26552 GCA_007258455.2 Sequoia sempervirens | reverse complement strand
AAGGTAGAGGGGAGAGAGGGACAGGGGGTAGGAGGGAGAGAATTGAGAGAGAGGGGGGGAGTGGGAGAGAAATAAAGGGTAGGGGGTACAAGGGTTTAGGGTTTAAGGGTTAAGTGTAGAGGAGATAGGGAGAGTGGGTAGGAGGGGGAGACTTTCAAGAGAGAGGGGGGGGAGTGGGAGAAAGATAGAGGGTAGGGGGTACAAGGGTTTAGGGCTATAGGGTTAAGGGTTTAATGGTTCTAGTGTTTATTTTTTTATTTGCATTGATTTATATTTTATATATGTGTACAATAATTTTATAATTAGATAATAATTAATTTTAAAATTTACATATTTTCCCATGGAACAATTCAATGGAACAAATTTTATATAAGTTGTATATAATTGTATATAAGATTCTTGAACTTAAGAATTCCATGAAACAAATATAAGTTGTATATAATTGTAATTTAGGAAAAATGATTTTAAAAAACTTCACTAGATTTCAAATAAGGATTGAAAGCATATATACATGGGTTTACATGCAACCAAAAAAAGTGAGAGATGAAGCTATCAAAGATTCTTGAACTTAAGAATTTTCCATGGAACAAATATGTACATATAATTGTAATTTACACAAAATGATTTACAACTATGTACAAGTTACTATAAGTTCTCATTTGAACATGTATAGGGTTACAAGTGAACTTGAAAACCATGGATATAATCTAAGTCAAAGATTTTGGTTCAGCCCGCTCTTCAATAACATGTAGAATTTTTGATGATCATCACTATCTAGTCTCCATTTTCTTTAGCCATGTGCATGTGGAACTACATGAAGATGTAGGGTGGTAGCAATTATTAAGTGACTATATTGATATACCTTGTTATTCAGGTTGATAGTCAACAAAATGAATCCCATGCTAAACAACTTTGACTTGTTTTAGATATGTCCCTTGCACTACAACAAAACCTGCATGGTAAACATGAACCTAAGGTAAGACATATGAACGTGTGCAACATTTTCATGCTCAAGGTTTGTACAATATATATTTAATGTTTATAATGTAATGTGCACATGTGAATACAATGTACATAAAATTTTAAATTCAAACTCACCTGTGGGAAATGACATTCCATCACTTGTTTCAAAGTTGTGTTAGCTTATTCCTCTCTTCTGTATAATGCAATAAATAATAGCTAACACCTTCGATGTTTCCAAGCTCTGCTATGACTGCAAAACATCTCCTGTACACCAAATTTACACAAAAATTCTAATTTTTTTATAAATGTCTCTAAAGATCATTAACTAGATATATATAATATTTAAATTATTGAAAACTTACACATGTACCTTTTCTAACCAATCCTGAAATATGGTCATAATCAATTGAAATCAAAGGAATGTCTTCAAATATTTCTTCCTCACTTTCATCATATGTTTCTGAAACAACTAGTGGCACCGTATCCCATTTACCAACATATCCAAGTTCTTGATTGTTGCATGCATAATCATAGTTTCCCTCAATGCACTCAGTGCAAAAAAAAGAGTAATCCCTTGTGTCTAATGTCCATCCATGGTGACTATCTTAACTCCTAACATAGTGCAAAGATCTTGTTTTTTCTACCCTCTTGCATCCATGCATCCATCTTCTATCCACACCTAGATACATGTACAACAAAAAACTTATGTGAACAAATATGTATATATATATATAAATTTTAAATTTAAATAAATTCAAATGTTTGATTTAATGTAATTTATATATACCCGATATCTCCCAAAACACTCTATGTGGAATGTGCCGGTTTGTTCCTGAAGAAGTGTCAACCACATTTGATGCAAAGTGTTTCTTACACCATTCAACAACATCATGTGCATTTTCTAGACAATCTTCTGGATAACTCATTTGATGCTTTCTTAAAGCTCATTTGATGCAAGCTCCTGTTCCATCATGCTCACCCTTTCCATTCCCACTCTCAAAAGAACTCCAAACATGTGGTATTTTGTAGATTTTATGATATCTACAAAGTGCATAGAATGGCCGTGAATATTTGAATTGTGTCGTGCATCCATCTGACCATACAAAATGATTTTAAAATTTTACACCCCTACTTCTCAAATTCTCAAAAAATATTGTTAAGCAATGTTGGACAAAAAGTGTGTCATGCTCTTTATCATCACTAATATAAAAGTTATATTCTTTCTTAATGGATCGTTCTTCATCTGTACTCTCAACACCATCCAATTTTGATTGTGCATGTCGATAACACACATGAACCATAATAGTGATCTTTTTTGAAAAGTAATACTCTGATTGAATCTCCTTTTGATGTACAAAGGAGTAATTTTCTGCAAAGTCAACTACTGATAGAACTGTTCCACGTGGGAAATTATCTCTCAATGTTTGGAATTGTTGTGCTTGCCACTTAGCAAAAAAAGAATGTTGTATGTATGGTTGTATCAATTTTCAAAAATATTCCATAAATTTTCGAATGGGAATCTCCTCTTCTACATAGTTCAACCTTGTGGATTCTTTCCCAAAATTTGTTTGCAACTTTACATACTTGTACTTGTGTGAGTAAAATAAGTGAATAAGTAATAAACCAAACAATCAATGAAACATTACATTACAAAGAATCCAAATAACAATCTAATCAAATTGAAACGAATAAACTCTCTAAAAACAATACTTACCTCTTGCAATTTACTGTCTTTGTTAGGTCAGTATCCTCAATTCTCGAAGGAAATTTAGCCAAATTTCCACATGTCTCACAAATTCCTTTTATGCAGTTTATTTGAGGTCCATTTTCATGATCACACAATATAGACTTTATGAACAAACTTGTCTATTTAGGAGGTGCATTTTGAAACCCACATCTTTCTTCCCTCATCTTTCAAAACACCTGATAGTAGAGATCAAATTCAATATGATAATGACAACAAGAAGTATCAAAAAACTTGTTTATCTTCACATAATATGGTTGTAACCTTTGAAACATTGTTTTCCAAATCTTTATATGAGGATATGCATTATAGAAGTTCATATACATCTCAAATTGTGTTATGTCTAGCCAATGTTTGATATGATTTTCATAAATACCAGGTCCAATCCTGTGTCTCATAACATCTCTAGTATTTGATGATGGATGAGTCTGATCATGCCAAAAACCTAAGGCCAAGTTCCTAACAACATCTTCAATCCTGTCAGAATGGGGAGCTCTACAAATAATTGCCCAATTTCCTTCTAAACTTTCATAAAAAACTTTCTCTTTTTCTCATATTTTATTAATGTGGTTCTACTATAACCAATTTTAGCTGAAAGTGCAGACATTTTTCTTTTTCTTGCTATATTTTGATGTACAATAGATGTCAACATCACCCTTCTTGTAGTGGCCTTATCCACTGATCGAGATCCTTTCCTAATGGAATCTAAACCATAAGAAAACACGTGTACATACATGTAAAGAGATTCAATGTATAAACATAACACATGCTATAAGCAAAGAGGAAAATGTATTTATTCTTCATATAAGAAAATGTATGTACATATATCATATAAGAAAATTAATGTAAATTAGAGATCATCAAATGTCAAATACTAAAGATCAACAAATAAACAAATGTATGTATATATCATATAAGCAAATGTAATAGATCATCAAATCTAAAATACTAAAGATCATCATATAAGCAAATACATGTAGTAAAGATCATAAATCTAGTGTGCAAACCACCTAATATGAATGTAGACTCTTGGTCGAATGACCATCTGAATCAGAACGGTCCTGCTCTGATAGATGTGTTGAGCCCTGCAAATAAAATTGTGTAGAGAATTTGTTAAATACATATAATTTATATTAAATAATTTTTATGAAAGTTATTTTTAAATGAACTTGTATTTTTAAATATCTATCTAGATCGATGCATACATAAATATTGCATGTAGATATATACACATGTATATATAAAAATTTAAAAATCACATGTCCACTGGTAGCAGATTCATCCACATCTGAGTCACGTTGATCATGCACACGATCTGGACCACTTGGCTAGGAGTGACATGAGGTATGTCCACCTATAACAATATATATACATATATACCAATTTACATGAATATCTAGTTAAAACAAAAATTTCAAAATAATTAAAAAAGAATTGAAACATGCACATGCACATCATCTGATATCAGATGACCTAAGTCCTCTGAAACAGTCACGTCCACCATATCCACCAAATGGTCAAGCGACGAATCAATATCTGCATCCATCTGATCTATCCCATGTCATGCCAGAAATGATGAATGTAGAGGACTATGAAGGTGAGATGGCATCGACGATGATGAACCATAACTAATCAACATATCAGTAAAACCCATAGTCTGTGCAACTGTTGAATGAACTATAGGCGGATCTTGATGTGCACTAGTGCTCGGCTGAGAGTGATGGGATCCTGGAGCTTAATGGAATCCATGTGCCAAATGATCTTTGACATGCTCTATATCGATCCCATTGTCTGATGCAATGTGGGTATAGGCCTCCGACAGGTCCTCAGCCAAACAATGCAGATTCATGCATACCATATCTCCTATAAGTGCATCAAGCTATGTAGGAGTAAGGATGTTGGCCATTGTAAAAGCATCTATGGTGGTCCACTGTGTTGAAAATGGCATGGATCAGGAATGTCTAGACATCAAATACTGACCTACACGATCATCAGAGATCCTAGTGGTGGCAGCCACAATGTCACCTACAGTGTCAATTGCTTCCTTTTGAGAAGCAATGACAACCTCATCTGCTATGGGGGATAGAGCTAGGGTGAGAGCAGGAGACCTCTCACCAACTAATGCCCTAAACACTGGGGCTGGTCTATTTGCTCGACAATAGGTGGGCCTATCAGAAATCTTGCCACACCCCTGACCAGCATATGGAGGAATGTCTAAGTAGTTAACTTTGAGGCCCAAATGGACCTCAACATACAACTACTGAACAAAATATAATGGAATCTGGTCATTGTTTGGGTATTGAACATGTGTTGCGAGAAATCGTGGGTAGATCAATTCAGCCATAACACGATCAACACATCTAGTGACCTGGTATCCCCTATCCTTATGCACATTTTGATAAAAAGGAAAACAAGTGTTTTTTATTATTTCTTTGGCCACACTATCATGCATTTGTTTAAGGGGAACATCACCATGTAATTATTCCTGCTTGCGGGAAAGAATAGCAAGTACTCTATCTGGGGAATATGCACTAGTCCTCTCAAGTTCATCTCTTAGTTTTTCTAAACTATGTAATATTGATATACATGGTTCATAATATATCCCTGGGTTTGCACCCTGTGCTAATGAGTCTCTCAATTTTTTAATCTCATTAGTGGTATTTGCAAACAAATAATCTGGCTCAGGTGGAACATGATCTACATTTTCCATGTTATATATATATAGTACACCTAAAAGAGTAATGAGACCTTGGTAAATAATATATCTAGATAAAGGGAATATAAATCTAAAACAGTTGTAATAATTCATCTACTCATCAATAATATTTTCATACCATTAACAAAAAAACATTCAACATCTATCATAGTTTTTAATAATTTCAAAACATTCAAATTAGTAGATTGCACACAAAACATAATCTAAAATAGTTATAAAATTTAAATTTAAAACATAATCTAAAATTTAATGGAAGATGTGTCTAAAATTAAGAATTCACACTAGAATATCAATATTCCATAAGAATCTCATAAAGAGGATGAATTTAATGGAAGATAATACAAAATACTCCATATGAGGTTGAATTTTATCATTACATTATGAGTGAATCATCTCAATTATATAGCCAACAACATCAAAAAATTATAGATTGGAAAGCAAAATAATTACACATTTATCATATTTTTATATGTATAAAGTTTAGATACTATCAAACTATTTAAACTTATAGATTGCATAAAGCTATAAATTTAATCATTAAAATTAATTTATTAAGAATCAAATCTAATAAAGTTTGACTTCATATTGCATGTACTTGTTATAAATATCTCACTAATCCAACCATACATTTTATATATGTTAAAAAATATATAATTTAACAATTTATACAACTTCTAATTATGATAATAAATCTAGAATCAAACATGACCCAAATGTAGGATAAAGACAAAAATCTTAATCTATTCCATTATTTTGAGTTTGGTTTCATAGAAATTGAAAAAAATTATAATCATGAAAAAAGCAATGAAAAAACTAAGGATCATTTTAGCAATGGTGAATTAGTGCCTAAAGATTGGCCTAAAAAATTATAATATTCAACATTCTCATCACAAATGATATATAAAAACTAAGGATCATTTGGTTATATATTTTCATAGATTTAAAATTTGAATATTTATTACTATAACATGTTCATTACAATTAGATTTTTAAATAATATTGTAATAATTTATTATGTCTTTGAAATTTGTTTTGTGGACTTTAATGTTGTTTTTTAAATTTAAGTTAGAGTAAGTAGAATCTAATGATCTAGACCTTAAAAAGATTCAAGTAATTTATGGTTTCCTTAAAATTATGATTATTTCTCGATTAAATAGATTATTGATTGTATTTAGATTTCAAAATTGGAAATACTTTAAAATTATAGAACCAAATTATCCTTTGATACAAAAAGCTATGTCAAGGATTATTTTTATCTTCCTCATAATTATGTTTCACATATTGAATATTTCAGGGAGGATTGCGTGGATGATTTGAAAGTTGAAGCAAAGATTGGTTGAGATCGACAAAGGATATTTTGATAAACTCCAAAATCCTAAGAATAGAGAAGATGGTGAGTCATATTTTAATAGACCTTATCTTCATTCCTTCTATTCAAATGCAACCTCTCCAACCAATATATTGGATTGAAAAATAAGTAATAGATATTTATGAACTTACTCCTAATCCCCCTCCATTTACACCACCATTAGATATGCATATTGGTATTCACCTACTCAAGTTTTATGAGACCCTAGGTAGCTTTGTGAATACATCAAAAATATTATGCATGATGTCTAAGAATTTAATTGTGATGGATCAAGATATATTCCAAGAATTTATAAATGAAGTATATGTTCATAGATATGTATTTGTTTGAGTGTTTAACATTAGTTAAAAATTTCTTTGAGGGATTTATGCAAATATGACATAGATTAGAAAGATAATTTCATGTCATTTTGATGAAGTCATAACTTAACTTTTAATTTATCATTTATGGGAATGACATCTTCGAGAAGTTTATAGAAGGCCATAGATGGTGGGCCACTTTTTGAATTTGTATTTTTTGGATGCACATTTAGATTTAAATTTACATGCCAAAGTCACAATGTCCTACTCTTGATTAAATTCCTACAAGAAATTAAGGAACTTGGGATACCCACCTCCCAATGGTCTTGGAATGGATGCATTTAGATGGAGAAGGATTTCAAAAGGCTCATGGTACTTGTGGACCTCTCAAAGGCATGATATATAACACATGAACTTTATTTATGAAATTTGGTCTTTAGTATTTGGCTTCTAGTATGAATGCTATCTATAAGGTGGAATTCTTAGTTGAGACTCTCAATCTTCCATTGTTGGTTTCTAGTGTGATTATACAATATGAGCCAAGTATTAATTTCTAATGTTAATTACTGAAAGAAGGTATATAAATTATTATTCGAGCATGTCTTAATTCTCATATAGAGTTGTCTTATTCAATTTCTCAATGTATGAGTTCCATATATTTCTAAATTTTTCTTAATATAAAAACATATTTTATTTCATTAATTAACCTATCTATTCCATGTTACAAAGGATGCTCTTATTTTAAATTATAACTATATAATTCAAAATTAATTAGTAATTTTCAAGATAGAGTACACATAATTTCTTTAGTTAAAATAAAATAATATTCTTATTTCCATGAGAGTTATGTAGAATGGTAGCTTGATGTCTCAAAAATATTTCTTTCATACATACTAAATTTTTATCATTTTACATTATGAGTGAATCATCTCAATTATATAGCCAAGTGCATCAAAAATTTATAGATTGGAAAGAAAAATAATCACACATTTATCATATTTTTATATGTATAAAGTTTCTACCACCAAACTATTTATACTTATAGATTAAATTATTTTTGAATTTGGTTATTTGGGTTCAACATGTCATGCTATAGGATTTTCTTGTGTTTTCACCATGTTGTCATGTGTAGATCATAGCTATGTATTTTATAGGTGTAGGAATTTTAGAGGAAGGAAAGGTTGAACAAAATGCATAAGGATGAGATGGAGCCTTGTTTACCTTAGGATTTGGTTGAGGCTCCCTTTGAGCCTAATCGAGGGGTGGTTGGTCCTCTTCTAGACATTACTAATTTAGAAGGTCTTATCAAGAGAATTTTAGAGGATATTGGTAGAGACAAGAATCATGTTACAGATGGATTAGTTGGAGTTCATTTCCTCTACCATTCTCTTGAATTGCAACATTCACCTCTTGGTATTCTTTCTAATAATTTAAAAATATGAAGAAGGTTCAAGTTTAGAAGATTATAGGAACCCTTTGGTCTCAAGTTTGGAAACTAAAGATGGAAAATCCAATACAAAGGAACTAGGTTCATTCATGGAAAAGGATAAGGTTGACAATAAGATATAGTTCCTTGAAGAATTTTGGATTCAAGTTGTGTTCAATGATAGATCTACTAATGTTTTTGGGAAAATGACCCTCTTTATTAGATACATTGCCACTATTGGTGGAGTATTTCTAATTGGATGTTATTTTTCTAACTTACAACTATATTTTTCTTGTTGTTGTTCCATGCCAATATGATTGATCATTTTTTGTCTCTTTATTGGTCTTTGTAAAAGGGTGGGGCCCTTTCAAAATTTCTATTTCTAATTCATAAATTCAACCAAAAGTATTTACCCTAAAATTAAAATATAAATTTAAACTTTAAAATAGTCTTTTTTGATATTATATAATAGCCTCATGTATTTAATTTATAAATCCTATTATTCTTTATGTTTAATTTCAAAATTTTAATGCTCAAGCAAGTATAGGTTACAAGTGCATTCTTTACATTTTTTCTCTTTCTTTTGTACTATTTTGTATATGGGTGTCTTATATGCATTGCCTCAAACATATAATTTTGATGTCCTATACCTAATTCTAAATGTAGTTTTATGAATGTATTCCTCCTTTATTCTTTGCTAATTGTAATTGAATATTAGACCTATTTTTTAAAATATGGCCACCCCTCTCAATCAGTAAAATAAGTCTTCTATTTTAGGTGGTGGATATTAATGTTAATTGTTTATTTATTGAACATGTACATAATCAAGACAACTTGGAAAAGTGTCTTATCTTTCTTTTTCATAAAAATAGTTGGAGCATCCCATGACAAGACACTAGAACATATAAATCCTTTCTTTAAAATGTCATTTAGGAAATCCTTTAATTCATGCAAATATGAAGTGTTTGTTCGATAGGGATCTCTAGATATAGGGGCTAATTCATGCATGAACTCTATTAAAAAATAAAACACCCATTTAGGAGGAAACATGAGGAGTTCATTCTAGGAAAGACATCCTAAGACTTTTGTAATGGAGGTTTATTTTCATTTGAATGGTTCTCATTCACTTTTACTAAATAAAAATTAACAAACAAGGCACACCCTTTTCTTTATTCTCTTTTGAGTTGTAAAATAGAAAAATTAATAATACCTTCATTCCTTCTAATCCTAATAGAACTATTTTATTATACATTTCATTTAAAAAATATAGTTTCTTTCCTCTAAATTTATTCTTCGATTCATACATTTAGAATCAACCATTTTTGGAGTAATGTCATAAGACTCAAAGGCAAAATATGAAGAATTTTATCCAAGTTTCCATTGTATGCACCCTAAGTTATAATTTTAGAATGGTATCATTTATAAACTATCTAAGTTGGGACATGTACACAACTCAACACTACCTCTTTTAACAAGGATTTAGATTTTAATTTGAATTTCTAAACTATCTAAGGTGATACAAAATAGTAAGAAGCACCTAATATATTAAGATTTTAAGATATAAAATCTATTAATTCTACTTCATAGCTCTATGTTTGACATTTTCACATCATTATCACCATGCTCCCTAGCGTTCTTTGTTGGTGTCATATCCACCATGAATGAGGTCCATTTTTCTAAAGGTCCTATATATAAAAGATAATTAGATAAACCTTCACCAATATTTTCACTTTAATTCTAATTGATTACCACTTTATACCTTTTACCAATTTATAATTTCATAGTTACCAATATAAAAACTTGTAGGGGAATAACTATAATTCCCCATTTTTATAAATAGTTTAGATTACCTAAGTTCCAATTGAAGTTTTGTTAGAGTTTAATATAATATGTTTAGTTCTAATCAATGGTTCTAGATTAATTGTTTCAAATCCCTCAAAAAATTATACTCATTAGAGAGGTTGTGCATTAATAAATCTTACCAATTAGGATCATATTCTTATTTATACTTTCATACCACAATCATTAGCATAACTTATCAACCTGAATGAGGGAAATAGTCACTATTATGGTTCACATTTTTATTTACCAATAATTCATTATTGTGGGCTGAACAAAATAATCCATACGATACAAAATTATAAAGATATATGGTTATCAACAATAATTTTAATAACAAATATAACCAATTTTTTTTACCATGAACTGTTTGATATAATGCCTCAAATAAATCTGTTTTATGTTCAGGTAAGGCTTTAGAAACATTAAATAAAATGCAATTGGAGGTGCCCTCGTAGAAATGTATGCAAAACGTGGAAGCATAGACAAGGCATGTTAATTTTTTGAGAGAGTTTTGAAATGAGTTTCTAAAATATTTCAAGCAATGCAATGCCATTTTTGCAACACTCTCTGCCCATGCTAAAATTGGAGCTTTGGAATAGGGTATGAACATTCATCAAAGCATGATAGAAATAGTGTTTATTGAAAAGGCTTTAGAAAATTTCAAGCAAATGCAATTTCAAACAAAGAAATGCAGTTTGAAATCTACAAATTTGAAACATTTCACATTTAGGGTTTAAAAATTTCTCAAACAAATGTGTTTTGAAATATGCAAAATTTGAATTTAACCAACCTGTGAGCTATGGAGGTTGGGTTGATGAACGGTGGCTATGGAGATCAGGTTGATGCACGTTTTTCCAACGTCCGGTTCGCTACATTCAAGTTCGGGTTCGCTTTCGCCGCATATAGAGCTCCAACATAGAATACGTAGAATGTGTGACAGTGACAGTTTGTTTTTATTTTTTATGCCCTATTTCAACGGGTTCGCTCGAACATCCATTCGAGCGAACCCTATTAAATATTTTTTTTATTCATATGTTTATGGCTTAACCCTTTGATTTATGGCTTTTGTTTATTGCTTTTAAAATCATCACCCCATGCAAAAAAAACCAAAATAACCTCCAACCACCTTCACAGAAAATTAACAATAGGTGATCGAACTTGCACCTTCACAGGATCTCGCCATTGTGGCATCAACATTGATTGTTGTATGGCTTCCATGTAGTGATGACGGTTATACATAAGGTCACCATTGTGGCATCAACATTAATTGTTGTATGGTTTTCATGTAGTGGTGATGGTTGTAATAACACCTGCCATTTTAAACCCCTGGAAACATAGCGAAAGTCTACACAATTTCCAATAAGGCATTGTTGGGTGTTGTTTTGTGGCTTTGCCTGCTATCAGAGTTGTGAGACAAAATGACAAGCTTTTCTAAAGGTACAAGTTCAATCACACAATTCAACACAATGTATGAGCGTTTGCAGCTATTCTAATATATACTTGTGGACATGTTTGCGTGTATACATCTAGATATATCCATATAGATAAATATATATGTATGCAATTGAGTACACACAACATGTTCATACAAACGTGTGTAGATATATGTGTCTATAATGCATTTGTATGCATATATGCATTAAGGAGTAGCACCACTAAAGCCACAATTCAACAACCACCAATGCCTTATCGATAAGAACATGCACTATTTTCATACTTTGCAACCATTTCCACTGCAAAAAAATCATACAACAATTAATGTTTATGCCCCTCACAATTTTAATTTTTTTGACCTTCTTTATCTGCTTTCCAAACTATATCAAGTGCAATAAGAAACATCAGTTTCACCAATGCTGACGGTACTAGCTAATGTATCTTGTTGCTTGGTTTGCGTTTGGTGGCAATGGTTTTGCATGGGTTTGTTATTGTGAATTTTTGTGGTTTGTGGCTTTTTCCATCTGGGCCACTGTTGTAACCAATGTTGTTTCATTTATGGCCTCTATTTTGTGGTGATGGTTCCAACATAATAAAATAGTTAATGTTATACATTGTAAGTTGTTTTCCTTCTTTTGTTGTGTGCCATATAATTTTCCCTATGTGTAGTTATGTATATTTGTGAAATTAGATGCAACCAATTGAACACACTAGTGGACAATCTATATATTAAGTGTAATAATAAACATTGATATCACCATTGAACACACTAGTGGACAATGTATGCATGCCTGCCACAAAATAGCATAAATTGTTTTAATATTGTTTCATTTATGGCCTCCCTTTTTGTGGTGATGGTTGCAATGCAATAAAATAGTTAATGTTATATAGTTTATGTTTTTTTTCCCTCTTTTTTTTTGTGTGTCAGTTAATTTTGTCTATGTGCAAATAACCCCGGAGCAAGAACATACATCATCCACCACTCTGATCAATGGTGAAATCAATGTTCCTTATTACACTTACTATACAGCCTACCACAACTCCTTTTTTGAGGTTGAAAGAAATAATAACTAAAAGGGTGTATTTAACTTCAAATTCCCCAAACAATAAACATGGTGAGTAGTATATATGAATGTTGTCTACATCTAACTTCACATACATACATATCTACACACAACGAAAGAGAAATGAAACATAACAAAAGAAACACATACTTTTTGTGTAGAAATGTAACATAACAAAAGAAACACATACTTTTTGTGTTTATATATTTCCAAGCAAAAAATTCCTACTTATGCATCCAACACATGCAATACATATATGCAACTGCAAAACAAAAGCTACACTAACACACACACACACACACACACACACACATATATATATATCTGAAGTTAGATGCACATCTATACGCATTGTTGATTGTACTCTACAAAAGACTATATTGTTTTTTGAAACCAATATTATTTGATTTATGGTTCACCTTTTGTGGTGATGGTTTTGGATGGGTTTGTTACTATGAATTTTTGTGTTCTATAAGTTTTTCCATCTGATGTAGTCTTTCATTTTTATTTTCCTATATGCAGATATATATGTATGTGAAATTAGATGTAGACAACATTCATATATACTCATCTTTATTAACAAAAGAATTCACAACAACAAACACATGCATTTAATTGGTTATATACTAAGACAATGGATAGTAACTTATAATGTTTAACAAAAAAACATACACTTTTTTTGTTTTGTATTATTTATGTCACTTATAGTTTTGTATCACTTTTACTATATGCTCCTCATTTTATTTTATGCGGTTTGGTTATATAGTTATGTCACCCTATTTAACACATGTATCAACATTTACAACTATTAAATTGCCTTACGACCATCAGCACCATATGGAAAGCATAAATGAAACAATATTGGTTTCAACAGTGCCTTATCGAAAATGAAACAATGTATCCAAAGCCACAGAACAACAGTTGACAATGCCTTATGGATAACAACATAAACTATATAACATGCACTATTTAATTGCATTTAAAAAATGAAACAATATAGCCAAAGATAGAGAAAAATGGTCAACAATGTCTTATGGAAAACAACATAAATTGTATAGCATTGCAACCATAACCACAAAATAGAAGCCTTAAATGAAACAATAATGGTTTCAACAACAACCTAGAAAATTCTTTGTTGAAGAGCACCTTATCGAAAACGACCATATACACACATACACACCCACGCATACATATAAACATTCAAAATAGCAAAAACTAATTGTGCAAATATAACACTATGTGGCAATCCAACCAGACAAGAAGCAAACAACCATATTGATATAAAAAAATCAACATATTTATATATAGATAAACGCGTGACCTCAAAGATACATGTAGAAAATTTTGATTCAGACATACACACTCACACTGTAAATGAAACAATAATGGTTTGAACAGTGACCTAGGAAATTCTTTTTTCCAACATCACCTTATCGAAAAGGAAACAATATAGCCAAAGCTATAAACCAACAGTCAACAATGTCTTATGGATAACAAAATAAACTCTATAACATATACTATTGTATTGCGAATTGAATATGAAACAATATAGCCAAAGCTAGAGAACAACACTCAACAATGACATATAAACATTGAAAATTTAGCAAATACCAATTGTGCAGATATAAGAGTATGTGGCAATCAAACCAGACAAGAAGCAAATAACTATATTGATATTAAAAACTAGACATGTCTATATATAGATAAATGCATGACCTCAAAGATACATGTACAAAATGCATATATAGACATACACACTCACACCCTAAATGAGACAATAATGGTTTCAACAACAAGCTAGGAAATACTTTTTTCCAATAGCACCTTATTTTAAAGGAAATAATATAGCCACAACTATAGACCAGCAGTCAATAATGTCTGATGGATAGCAAAATAAACTCTATAACATTTACTATTTTATTGTGAATCGAATATGAAACAATATAGCAAAAGCTAGAGAACAAAACTCAAAAATTCCCTATGGAAAACAACATGAACTTTATAAAATTAACTATTTTACTACATTGCAACCATTGACACAAAATTGAAGCCATAAATAAAACAATATAAACTCTATAGAGCTGTAACCATCACCACAAAATAGAAGGGTATGTGTAGGATCATCATGGAAAAAACAGCCCTTAAGTGGCCAAAAAATCAAAAAAATCAGAGTTAGGCAACTTGACGTAAAAATTTGAATAAGTTATCTATATTATTTCAAAAATATGTAAGAATAGAATTTGTAGAAAATTGATGTAGTTTCTAAACTACTAGGTTTATTTTTAAAAACAAAATCTATTTGGTGAAAATTTGAAATTTCAATGCGATAGTACTTAAATTCCAGGGAAAAAATAAGTAGGTGTCTGTCGACCACCCTAACCACAATAAAATAATAATATTTTTTTATAAGATTTTAGATATAAGTGGAGGAATCATGTCCCGATGTGATGCATATTTTTTTGTAATTTTTTTCCAAGTAAATAATTAATTATGATTTTTTTATTACAAATTTTAAAAATATAAAAACTTGTACGTCTAACCACCTTAACTTGGTCAAAACTTCATGAAATTCATTTTTTTAAAAATCCTATAGTATACGAAGTATATAATGTGACACATGTTTCGGATTCAAAAAATGTGATACTGTTTGAAAGCTATATATTTTTTTCAATCAGCCTATCAATTAGGACTTTAGTCATAATTCAAATAGAAAATGAATAATAATTATTTATTAAATTCAAAGGAAAGCATAATTTATATTGGTGGAAAGCTGAGAATCTCCTTTAAAAACCCTTTTCATTTCATTAATTTTGGGTTAAAAAAAGGTCATTAGCCACATACCTTACAAATACCCATCATATCGCCACTTTTTGGCCCATCATGATCCTGCACATACCCAAAAGCCTTAAATGAAACAATAATGGTTTCAACAACAACCTAGAAAATTCTTTGTTGAACAACACCTTATCAAAAATGACCATATAGACACATACACACCCACACATACATATAAACATTCAAAATAGAAAACAACAATTATGGAGATATAAGAGTATCTAACAATCAAACCAGACAAGAAAAAAATAACTATACTGATATTAAGAGTTGGACATATCCATATATAGATAAACACATGACCTCAAAGATACATGTAGAAAATGAATATATAGACATACACACTGACACCTTAAATGAAACAAGAATGGTTTCAATAACAACCTAGGAAATTCTCTTTTTCAGCAAGACCTTATCAGAAAGGAAACAATATAGCCATGAACCAATGCCCTATCAAAAATTACGCAAACATTCGTTATGTTTTCCGAGGCTTTAAAAGGCAGACGTTACTTACAACCATCGTCACTACACAAAAACCATACAAAAATTAATGTTGATGCCATTTCATTGGCCTTCTCTATCAACATGCCAAACACTTTTAATTTAAAAATAAAAACAACCCGCCACCTTTTTCCCTACTAAAATCCAAGCGTCGGGAGGCTTAAAAAATGAGATCAACAATGCCCTACGAAAAACAACATAAACTCTATAACATTAACTATTTTACTGCATTGCAACCATTCACACAAAACAAAAGCCATAAATGAAACAATATAGCCTAAGCTAGAGAACAATAGTCGGGTATGTGCAAGATCATGATGGGCCAAAAAGTGGCAATATGATGGGTATGTGGCTGACGACTTTTTTTTTACCCAAAATTAATGAAATGAAAGGGTTTTTAAAGGAGATTTTCAGCTTTCCACTAATATAAATTATGCTTTATTCTGAATTTAATAAGTAATTATTATTCATTTTCTATTTGAATTATGATTAAAGTCTCGATTAATAGGTTGATTGAAAAACATCTATAGCTTTCAAACGGTATCACATTTTTTGAATCGAAAACATGCATCACATTCTATGCTTCACATACTATAGGATTAAAAAAATAGAAATTGAATTTCATAAAGTTTTGACCAAGTTAAGGTGGTCAGACATACGAGTTTTTATATTTTTTAAAAGTTGTACTTAAAAAATCATAATTAATTATTTACTTGGAAAAAAATTACAAAAAAATATGCATCACATTGGGACATGAGTCCTCTACTTATATGTAAAATCTTATAAAAAAATATTATTATTTTATTGTGGTTAGGGTGGTCAGATAGACACCTACTTCTTATTTTCTCCTTGAAATTTAAGTACTCTGCATTGAAATTTCAAATTTTCACCAAATAGATTTTTTATTTTTTTAAACAAACCTAGGAGTTTAGAAACTACATTCAATTTTTACATATTTTATTCTTACATATTTTTGAAATAATATAGATAACTTATTCAAATTTTAACTCTAATTTTTCTGAATTTTTTTGCCACTTAAGGGCCTATTTTTTCCATGATGATCCTGCACATACCTAGTCAACAATACCTTATGCAAAACAACATGAATTGCATAACATTAACTATTTTATTGCATTGCAATCATCGCCACAAAATGAAAGCCATAAATGAAACAATATTAGTATCAATAGTCACCTAGATGGGAAAACCCATAAAACACAAAAATTCACAGTAACAAACCCATGCAAAACCATCACCGTAAAAGTCAAACCATAAATTAAACAATATTGGTTTCAACAAACTATATAGTCTTTTTCAATAGAACCTTATCGAAAAGGAAACAATATAGCCTAAACTAGAGAACAAAAATCAATACTGCGTTATGGAAAACAACTCAAACTGTACTATTTCATTGCGTTGTGACCATCACCAAAAACTATTGGTTTTAACAGTGACCCAGATGAAAAAACCACAAAACACAAAAATCTCATAGTAATAAACTAATTCAGAACCTTCACCACAAAACATGAACCATAAATGAAACAATATTAGTTTCCACAGTGACCTAGATGAAAAAACCCACAAAAAAACAACAATCAACACTACCTTATGGAAAACGACATAAACTGTATAACATTAACTATTTCATTACATTGCAACCATCACCACAAAATATTGGTTTCAATAGTGACCTAGATGAAAAACCCACAAAACACAAGAAGCTCACAGTAACAAACTAATTCAAAACCTTCACCATAAAATGCGAACCATAAATGAAACAATATTGGTTTCAACAGTGACCCAAATGAAAAAACCCACAAAAAGCAAACAAATTCACAGTAAGAAACCAACACACAAACAAACAATATTGTCTTCCACCCACCACAACTACTTGAAAACCATAAACAATATTGGTTTCAACAGTGACCCAGATGAAAAAACCCACAAAAACCAAACGAATTCACAGTAACAAACTAACACAAAAAAAAACAATATTGCCTTCCACCCATTGCAACTACACAAAAACCACAAATGAAATAATATAGCCTAAGCTACAAAACAACAATCAAAAATTCCCTTTGGAAAAGGGTGATTCCACAATAGTGGTTTACAATTTTTGGCCAAACTGGACACTGAAATTATTTTTTAAAACTAAATCTTCACATTCGGGCACCTATAGCGGCTAAACCATGAAGAATTTGAAGATGATGAAAACTAGAGTCTCGTCACATTTTGTTTTTAGATTCTAAAATTTATTTTTTCAAAATTTTTGGAATCAAATTGCACTTCTTTTTCCATCTCCTTGAAATTGGTTTTTTCAAAACAACATTTTTTAAAAAGTGACACACACCGTATAACGTATAAATTTTTTTCCATGAAGGATAAAATTCTAATTCTTTTGAATTTAGATTTGTAACTC
Organism: Sequoia sempervirens; assembly: GCA_007258455.2. Lineage (NCBI taxonomy): Eukaryota > Viridiplantae > Streptophyta > Pinopsida > Cupressales > Cupressaceae > Sequoia > Sequoia sempervirens. The sequence continues at coordinate 7,940 of VDFB02187784.1, read as the reverse complement.
TGATATCTAGTGCTTCCACTTGGTTAGACAGTTTTTTATTAAATATTTTTTCTTTAATCAAGTTTCAAAGTCAAACCAATTACAATTTAGACGTAGTGCGATTGTATAATGCATAACATTTTTTGTATATATCAAAATTCAATTTTTTTTTGGTTGGATCAAGGACTTCAATATCTGGTGCACTCATATTTTTCAATTTTTTTTTGATAATCTGCTATCTTTCCACATGTGCAGAACAAAGACCATCATTTTCGATGAAAAACCTATGTTTAATAAAACTAAAAAAACAAATACATAATAAAACCAAAAAATATTAAAATTATATTCATTGGATAACTTATTTTGAGGACTACCTGATTCAAGTTGGGTTTGTGAAGATTCCTCCATTTTCATCGTCAACCCGACCTCCGAAGTGCCAAAATTCAGGTTTGTTTTGTGTCTTAGGGAGAGGATGAGGAATAAAGGGGGTTCGCTCGAACTAGGGTTCATTCAAACCCCTCTTCTATAAGGGGTTTTGATGGATTTTTTGGCGGGAAAGTATTAGGATGGTTTGCCCAAACCTAGGTTCTACTGAACCCCTAATGGGTTCGGTCGAACCAATAGGTTCGTACGAACCCCTAAAATCAATTTTTTTGCCATGCATTAATTTTCTGTGAGTTTTCCTTCCTCACTTCAATTGTAAACCACTATTGTAGCTTCACCCAAAATAACATAAACTATTTTTGAAATACTCTAGAAAGGGTTTTTTCAATATGCACTTCTTCCCACACCTCTTCTTACTTGCTTCAAATCTGCTCCCTTCTTTCTCCACCGCCTACAAAAAATGGGAAAAGAATTATCTCAACCGACACTTTTGTACTACTTTTACAACCATCATCCCATGCAAAAAACACAAAATAACCTCCAACCACCTTCGCAAAAATTCCACAACCAATGATCACACTTGCACCTTCACAGAAGCTTGCCCTCCTCACTCATAGCTATGATACAAGGTAAAGCCATAGAATGACACCCAACAATACCAAGTATCAAAAATTGCGCAGACATTTGCTATGTTTTCCAAGGCTTTAAAAGGTAGGTGTTACTTACAACCATCACCACTAAACGGAAACCACACAACAATTAATGTTGATGCCATTTCACTGGCCTTCTTTATCGGTATGCCAAACACTTGTAATTTAAAAATTAAAAAATAATCTGCCACCTTTTTCCTGACTAGAATCTGGGCGTCAGAAGGCTTAAAAAATGGGAAGGTTGACGAAAATTTAATCCAAAGTTCACAAATTCGCCACCTTTTTCCCGACTAGAATCTAGGCATCAGAAGGCTTAAAAACTGGGAAGGCTAATGAAAATTTTGACCAAAGTTCACACATATAGCCTATCAGCTAATTATGAAGTTAAATAGTGTCATGCTTATTGAAATGTTACATGTTATCCACCAATCTAGACCTTTTTTTTTCAACTACACTAATTAAATTAGTAATTAGATTCACATTATATTTGTTGTTTGATTGCTTGGTAGTAAAGATGGAAAATGGGCTTTAGCCTTTCGATTGACATAGAGCATATGTGGAATATATACAATATATGCACATATTAAATAATGATGCACTAATATCGAATGATAGGAGATATGCTAGATGGATCAGGATGATTAATATAAAATAGATAATGATGATTATATGTGCATTGAAAGGTTACATGGATAGATATTTATTTTACTTCACATCAAGTTTATGATTAATTAGGTTTGTAGCAATTTATAGCTTATATATTTATTTATTTTATTGGATTAATGCATGCTACATTGACATTGAAAATCCTTTTATTTGTATATCATTTTTTATTTATTTTAGACTTGTAAGTTTCAAATAAGTTGTTAGATTTGTGCTATTGTTTCTATTTATGCAAGATTTAAAGACAGTCTAAGTTACTAATCAAAAGCATTAATTTTTAGCTTCTCATATAATAGGCTCTTGTCTTGCTTTACTTTTGGGCTATAAATTCCTTGGAATAAACAACATCATAGATTCATTGTATCAAGTCAATACTCGTATAACATTAATTTGACTCAAAAAGAGAGTTTTGTAAAACTCATGAAACAAGTTGAAAGCCATTAGCTTAGTCTAAATTTTGAGGTACTCTTATAATAACTCAACTTTATTGGCATAATTATTAAAGCTAATCTTAGATTTTAGAAAAATCTATAATTACATCATAGAGCTCAACTTGCAACTATGAACAAAAATTAATACAAAATAAAAAAATGATATATTACATGTTGAATAATATCTTATTATGGACATTGTTTATATTTTATAAGATTAATTATCAATGCAATTCACCAATTCCAATAATATAATTTCTTAATCAAACCATTTACATGTGAAAAAGATACAAAAATACTAAGGGAGGGGAATGCAAAGAATTTGAGGCTTTACACACAACAATAAATAAATGAAATTACATGCAAAATCCCTCTAAATGTGTAACACCATATTTTTCCAAAACCTGTATGCTTGATCATATATCACTCTTCCGATGTAATGCAATATAGGTTACTTATGATTGAAATATGTGCAACCCTTGTCCACTAAATCTATATGGCTACAAACACATAAAATAAAAACAAAGCGTATGTTAGGATATGTTCTAGAGTGCTTCACTAATTCAAATATTTTATGAGCATCCTTATAAAATCTATTTTGTGCATATCCTGCAAAAATGACATTCTATGAGACCACATCTAATTAAGGAGTTATGTCAAATAGTTTGTATATCTTGTCTACGCTTTTATATTTCACATACATGTCTACCAAGGAAGTTACATATTTAACTTTAACTACAACTTTCATGTCCATATGTGCTCATTATACTTGTTATCCATGTTTGTTTCCTTCATGGCTTCCAATATTTGTAGATTTAGATATCTCATTCCTCTAAATGATATTCCATGGTTCATTCCCTTATAAAATCTTGATAATATATTTTATAATAAAAATATTAGCAAATTTTAGGGGTCCATGGTTTCAAGGATGTCTTCATCTTTTGGTTGAATGCACTCATCCCATGAGTGCCTTAATATTTGGGTTGAATACATTGATTCTAAGAGATGGTTTGCATAACTTTCTCACAATTATTTTCAACGGGAAATAATCTTTTGATCATCTTAGTGAATGGATTGTATAAGACATTTCATTGAATGGTTATTAAAAATAGAAAAAATTAAAGTCTACAAAAGAAGATAGAACATGTAGGGGACTATCTAAAAGCTTGTGGATTTGTTGGAGGTGTTCACTAAAAGGTAGCGACCAACAACGAACAATGAACTACATGATTTTAATTTTTGCTAGGATTGTTGATGTATTATTCCATGATACAACTTTCAATGTTTTGCAACACACTTGCTTTCGATTTTGAAGAATAGATTTGAGCCTTCTTACACAATACATATTAGTCTTTTGAAGTATTCAATTACATTAGAGATTTTCATGTTTGTCTTTCTCCTCACATAACAAATTTATAATCAAAATAATTCTAATTGATTCTTCATTAAATCTAAATGTTGAATTAGTAATCCATTTAATAATATTGTTATTTCTTATAATATTATAAGTAACATATTTAAGTTAGAATTGCTACAAACAGACCCAAATTCCTCTTTTAACTCAATTGCCAATCAAATTAATCATGTCATTTAGAGGATACATCTATCCTAAATATACTTTGTCCCCATTTATATTTTTACGTCGATGGAGGTATTATATGACACTTCCTTAAGCTAGTCAAAATTTTATTCCAATCTTATCATAATTTGTCTTACATTGAATATTATACAACTCGCCTTTCCTCGTACTCTTAACGTGTAAGAATTTAACTAGTGATACATCAAGCTCACCTTGAACCAAGTACTCCCCCTACGTGGCATTTATTGCATTTAGCATCCTTAAAAAAGAGTGATGCAGAAGTGCATGACGGTAAGTTTGCATTGCATCATTTATCACACGGCATTATGGTAAACGTACTTTCTTGTTTTGGAATCATACTTACTTTCTTCGCGGTAGGTTTGCATTGCATCATTACCCCGATTTCTTCGGTGCTTCATTAACAAATAGCTGTTGAACGCGTATATTGTAAGCCGTATAAACCAACAGTACCCTACTTTTTTTAAGTTAGGAAAATGTGAAAGAAAAACAGGAAATGTGGAAAAAACCATAAATCCCATTCTATCAATGTGAGAGCGATTATGTCATCAAAATAACGTAACCGGTGATGTCACCACAAATCCCATTCTATCAATATGAGAGCAATTCTGTCATCAAAATAACGTAACGGATACCAGCAAATCCCCACCAGACAATGATTATAAATATGGACGTCCCAGAGGTGATAAGGCATAGATAGCCATTCGTTTGAGTGAGCTTGTTCAGAGCAAAGCTAAGAAGTCAAGTAAGCCTGTCAAGTAAGCCATCTTAATGGAGGTATTCAAATCTCACTCTCAAATTCAGTCTAAACCGGACCTGGAAAATCTGCTCGGAATGAAGGGAGGAGATGGAGATTCTAGTTATGCCAACAATTCTTCATGTCAGGTACAAAACACCCATTCAACTTCTTTTACTTCTCTTGTGCTTATTAGTAACTTTTGGAATTCGAAAGACTGTCTTACTGTTCTTGGCATTTTTTTCTGCTTAGAAATGTGACTTGTTACTGTTTAAGCTCTTCCTTTAACAGAACAACTATTTTCCACTATATTTTCACGTTTTTCTTAGTTTTTCCACCTCAACTACAGTGAAGTCTGTGTTATTCTACTAAATCTGGATTTGGAAAATTTGCTGGTGTAGTTAAAGATAGTTCAAGCTGTGAAACCAATTCTGGAACGCAGCATTTATGAGAATATGAGATTGAAGTTCAATGTGGGAGGTATTATTAGGATAGCAGATTTCGGGTGTGGAACTGGGCGAAATACACTTCTGGTAGCAGACACCATTGTCAGAGCTCTGCAATGCTCATTTGAGGAAGGGGAGATACCAGAATTTCAGGTTTATTTCACTGACCTTCCGTCAAATGATTTCAATTTGCTGTTTCGAATGTTGCCTCCGCGCCGACAAGGTTTTACCGATGCAGACGGTAATCTTGTCTGTGATAACACTCCCGTAGCTGCAAGATCTTACTTTGCAGCGGCTGTGTGTGGATCGCATTTCCGACAACTCTTTCCACAGAAAAGCCTGCATTTCTGTCATTCTTCTACCAGTCTCCACTGGATTTCACAGGTGAGTAATAAAAGTGATGATTTCTCCATACATGAGTATGATGTGGTGGTGTAGGGCAGTGAGATGATAAGATGTAAATGCAGGTTCCAAAGAGTGTTCAACAGAAAAGCTCTCCTCGTGTGTATGTTTCAAGTGATTGCGACGAGGAAGTGGGTGCTGCGTATCTACACCAGTTTAACACAGACTTCACAGCGTTTCTAAATGCCCGAGCAAGAGAGATGGTTGATGAGGGATGCGTGTTCATATCTCTGGTGGGTCGTAATGCAGGCACCCAACTAATGGATGAGCAAGGAACATTAGGATATATTGCGCGCCACTTGGAGTATGCATTTGAGGAACTAGTCAATGAGGTTTATATAATGCATACTCTTTCTCTTTCTATAATTCACGGCGTTCCCTCACCCTAGAATGAGTTTTAGTTTAGGGTTTTTTTCAGTATGGTAACTTGTTTTGTAGGAGGTGAAATCCCAAATTCAAAACGATCCATCTTATAAGGGCTTTCATCAGAGTTTTTGAAAATGCAAATGAATATATTTGAAATAAATAATTTTTGAAATTATATATATTGTGGTATAACATGGAAATTCTTATTGGCAGGGTATTATTGAAAAAGAGAAATGGGAGTCATTCTACATACCTTGGTTTGGTCCAAGTTTAGAAGAGATGGAGAGCATTGTGAAAAGAGAAGGATCATTCAAAATAGAGAATATGAAGGTTTTGGGAGGAATTCCAATGCACCTTATGACACATTGGGAAAGAGGGGAAGAGAAAATGTTTGGAAGATTTGTAGCAAATCAATATAGAGCACTATTTGAGAATATTGTCGAAGCTCATTTGGGATGCGAGAGATTGGCAGATGAATTCTTCTTTAGGATTGCTAAAAGAGCTTCTATTCAGTTTGAAGAGTATGTCCCCACAAAAATAGAGTTAGTTGTTGCTCTTATCACTAAAAAAGAGGCACAGGGTAACTCCTATTAATGAAGAGATTTCAATGTCCTCAACCTCTTCATTTTTCTATGTAAAATGCAATTAGATTATGCTTATATAATAAGTGACTACCAAATGACTAATTTATAGTATACGTTATTTTTGGTATTATATATTTTTATATAATGTGTACTATATCTTGTTCTTTAAACATATATCTCATTTGTACTACAATTAATTTAAATTTATATTACTAATTATATATTACAATTAATTCAAATTAAAACTATCAAATATTGATAAAAAAATTTATCTGATATATATAGTTTTAATTTCATTTTTATTTTGTATAAATTTTAATTTCATATAAATCATTAATTTTAAAAATACTTTAAAGAAATTAAATTAAATTGCTAAATAGTCATATTTACATTTTAATTTTAAAATATAATTTATAATCAATAACTAAAATTTTAAGGAACTGCATTAAATGTATATTTAATGAATTATGGTTTAGAAATATAATTATAAGTCATGCCTAAAATTACATGATTGGTTGTAGAAATGAATGTTTTGTTTTGTGTTATAAATTATATCAAGCTTTGCTAATAAACAAAATATTACAATACTTTTTAACTATTATAACAACCACTCTTGTATGTCAAATAAATTTCTTATGTGATTTGATAGTAACATTTGTTTACTTTTTAATAGTAATCTTATTTTGAATGTCATAATTAATAGTGTTCATGGTTTTTAATGTTTAAGTAGATAATGGGATCTTTAAACTTATATATCCTCTAAATCCTCACTACAATATATATTATTTTTTTGGCACAAAAATGTATTTCTAACTTTATTTTTTTTAGACAACAATGTATTTCTAACTTTAGGACTTTGAAAAGATAGATAAGTCATCACCATTTCTTATCATACCCCTTTGATCGAAGGAAATTATAGGGTGATCCCACAATAGTGGTTTATAATTTTTGGCCAAACTGGACACTGAAAATTTTATTTTTAACTAAATCTTCACATTCGGGCACCTATAGTAGCTAAACTGTGAAGAATTTGAAGATGATGCAAACTAGAGTATCATCACATTTTGTCTGCAGATTCTAAAAATATTTTTTTCAAAAATTTTGGAATCAGATTGCATTTATTTTCCATCTCCCACAAAAATTGGTTTTTTTTAGAAAATAACATTTTTAAAGTGATGCACACCGTATAATGTATAACTTTTTTTCCATGAAGGATAAAATTCTAATTCTTTCGAATTTAGATTTCTAACTCCGATATCTAGTGCTTCCACTTAGTTAGATAGTATTTTATTGATTTTTTTTTTCTTTAATCAAGTTTCGAAGTCAAACTAATAACAATTTAGACATAGCGCGACCGTATAACGCATAATTTGTTTTGTATATATCGAAATTCAATTTTATTTTTTGTTGGATCAAGGACTTCAATATCTAGTGCACTCATATTTTTCAATTTTTTTTTGATAATCTACTATTTTTCCACATGTGCAGAATAGAAACCTTCATTTTCGATGAAAAACCTATGTTTAATAAAACTAAAAAACAATTACATAATAAAACCAAAACATATTAAAATTATATTCATTGGATAGCTTGTTCAGAGGACTACCTGATTCCAGTTGGGTTTGTGAAGATTCCCCCATTTTCATCCTCAACTAGAGCTTCAAAGCGTAAAAATTTGGGTTTTTTGTGTGAACAAGGTCAA
>VDFB02187782.1:0-31881 GCA_007258455.2 Sequoia sempervirens | reverse complement strand
TCAAAGGCGCAGTCAAGGGGTTGAGGTTCAAATTTTCCATACTTAGCATATTTCCTAGCTCAACGCCTTGGAATCTTTCACTTTGCATGCATCACGCCTTGGAATCTCCACTTGCCTTCTAATACCTTGAGGGCGCATATGGCTAGGCAAGCTTCCAGGTTTCATAACTTAGAAAATCTCAAGGACTTCCTCCCCATGACTTAGGCGTATTTAGCCCCTTGAAGTCTCATTTTCCATCACTTGATCAAATTCACCAACTTGTTTTCATCCTTTCCCAAGGGCACATTTGGACCTCTCTACTTCAAATGTTTCACACTTAGAAAATTTTCTAAGTCATCTCCTTGCTGGGCGCATTTGCTTGGTCAAGCTTCCAATTTACATGTCTTGGGTGTTTTCCAGCTCACCATCATAAGCATGGGCGCATATTGAAGGGTCACTTTCCATTTTTTTGTGACTTATAAAATCTCTCTTGCACCCTCACAAGCTGGGCGCATTTCATACCTTGCACTTCCATTTTACAACACTTAGAAAATTTCTCAACTACTGCACATTACCTTGGGCGCATTTAGGAGGTTGCACTTTCAATTTTGAACACTTAACATTTTATTCATCATCATCTCTTTCCAAGGGCGCAAATGAGGTCTTCTCCATCAAGTGTTGGAACTTGGTATTTTTCAAGGCCCCCCCACAGGCAAGTCCAGGCGCATATAGGAGGTTTGACTTTCAGATTTAAAAGACTTGGAATATATTTTCAACCTTTTCCTAGCCAGGCGCAAATCATACCCTGAGCTTCCAATTTTGGTACTTAGAAATTTTGAAGTCCCTTCAAAGAGGGGCGCATTTGACCCATGGTGCTCCAAGTTTCAACACTTAGTGAAATTTATCAATCTCTTCTTTACCTTGCGCGCTAATAACCCCTTGTACTTCAAGTTTCAAGTACTTAGAGAAATTTATCAATCTCTTTCTTGAAGCTGGGGCGCAAATGGAAGGTGGAGCTTCAGATTTCAACGACTTAGAATATTTTCTCCATGGCATCTTCATCCTAGGCGCATATGGACCCCTGAGGTTTCATTTTAAAGCACTTAGAAAATTTTTATTCTCCACATTTAACTTCAAGGGCGCATTTGGCATGCTGGGCTTCCAATTTTTCACACTTAACCATTTTTCTATCACTCCAAGCAGCTAAGGCGCAAATGAGAGGAGGGGCTTTCATTTTGAGACACTTAGAATACTCTCAGACCACCTCTTCAACTAAGGCGCATCTGGGGTCTTCTACTTCCAATTTAGAGCACTTAGTGGAATTTATACCCTTTCCTCCAGCTTGGGGCGCATTTCATGGGTGATACTTTCACTTTTTGCCACTCAGAAGCCTTTTCCATCTCCTCTCTTGAGCTGGGCGCATTTGGAGGGTCCTGCTTCAAATTTTGTATACTTAGAAAAAAATTTAATGCCACTTTCCCTCCAAGGGCGCATATATCCCATGAAGCTTTTACTTTTCATGCCTTAGAATCTTTTCAACCTCTTTCACTCCAAGGGCGCATTTCACCCATGGAGTATCAAATTTTCATGACTTAGAAATTTTTTTAGGGTCAACTCATCACCTAAGGCGCATTTGAGGCCTCCTACTTCCAATTTAGCAGACTTAGTCAAATTTCCATTACCTCCTCCTCCTCAAGGCGCATTTTGAGGCCAGAGCTTCCAATTTGTAGCACTCAGAAGATTTTCAACCTGCCTTCGGCTTTTAAAGGCATTTTCACTAGCTGGACCTGAAAATTCATCAATTTCAGTGAATTTTATGCCATTTGTCAAATTTGGAGTGACTTGATCACGCTAACCCTAATATTCTATTTTTAGAAAGTTTGTCAATTTTTGCACTCCAAGCTAGTTCCAAGCTCCAAAAACTTTGGATTTTGCTTTGTTCTGAACCTCGGGATGTGGTTGAGCTGTCGGGCCCTGATATCTGCATGCATCTGCTACTTTTAGCAACTTACTAAAAATAGCAATCGGCCAAAATGCTCCTCAAATTTGTGTGCCATTGGCCTCAAGGGTATTGATCGACCGGATAGCCGCCGTGATGGTTGTCGTGGTTCTCCGCTTCTTTGGTTTTGGAAACCCTAATTTCTCCGGCCGCTAAAAATAGTGTAAGGTCTGATTTCCTGAATACTTAACCCATTTGATCTCAAATTGCGGCTATAGTGGGTCTTCATCAATTTGCTTGACTTGTACCGTGATGCCTTTGCGCTTGACCTCGCTATTTATAGCATGTTTCTCGAGGTGGCTTACTATTTATAGTAATCGCTACTCGGTGACTGGCATCGCCCGCATTGACTTGAAATTGAATGAGGTGCTCACCACGTGACCTTTACCGCTGACACCGGGCGCATGCAACCGACTTCTATTTTAGCTCCTGCTGGAAATGACTTACTATAACAGTAAGTACTCCGCTTGCCTTCAAATTTTACCGCACCTCTGAAAGATAGCCATCAGCGCGGGTTTACACCGGTTTTCAAAAAATTCGACATTTTACCCTCTTTTTTGGGTCCCGGCCGAAACCCTAATTCATCTTAGATGCATATCAAACGACTCCGCTTGTTTTCGCTTTCGGCTGCATTAAGTGACCAGCTCGCGGATTCTCGACCGGTTGAAGCGGCCGACGCGACTGCTAAAATAGTAAGTTCCATCGAGTGATTATCTCCTCACAGATGTCACACCATCGCTAAGCTCAAAACTCCACAAGGAATCAATTCCACATGTAAAAGAAACCCTCGAGACAAACCCTAAAATAGCCTCCGGACGAGGTTGTCAGCGCATAATTTACAAATATTGTTCTATAATCACACGCAAGGCCCATAGGCCCCTCGGTGGATTTCCGTGATATTCCCAAAACCAATATTTCATAATATTTTTCTTTTTCGATATTTCTTTTCAAAGATATTTTCTTTTTTCTGATTCTCCATCAATTCCTTTTGATTGGTCGGCAAAAGAATCAAGCCTCCAATGGGTTTGAGAATTGTAGTGGCGCTGAAGCAAGACGCAAGATTTTCACTTGCCAAGACTTCTCCTAAGAAACCTCAATGACTTAGAGCAATTAATCATGTGTGTAAAATATAGTAATCGTGAGACTTGGTGTCAAGACACAATAGATGATTCCCTTCCGAGTCAAGTACATATCCTAATCAAGTGATAAGACTTGAAAGAATAACCTCGGATTCTAAAGCACTTCCTGGATGACCGTCCAAGAAATGGACTAACATTATGTTAGCATTGCACTAGAGCGTGGCGAAAATAACACAACACCCTCCCCTTACAAATGGGATCCCCGTTTATTGAAAGCGAACTAAACTAAGCAACAACTAAACTAAGGAAAGTAAAGCAGACCAAGCTAAGCAAAAACAAAAAGGAAAACCTATTCTAATAGGACAACATTTCGAACAGACAAGACTCAAAGGATAGAAATATATACAACTCCTAACATGATTTCTCAGGATGTTCAGTAACAGCAAAGTAGTAGTCATAGTACGAAGCTTTGCAAACTTATCTTTAAACTCAAAAAAATATCCTTTCAAAATACAAATCTCAAACTCAAGCAAAACTTCAGGAAAGATTAGCAATTGAGGCAACTCATCTGGACCATGATTAATCCATAAACAAGTCGTCTTCCCTAAATCTCCATAATCAAAATGATATTCCTTGTAATCAACAGCGGGGAAAGATATAACCTGGTGGTCTTTATTGTCCATTGCTTCATCAGGAGGTTGAAGTTGATGGTGGACCAAACCTCTTGCACCCAAAACGTGGAGATGATCCAAACTGGGAGGAGCGGGGCGGGAAATAAATTCAAAGGGACATTTGGAAACTTGGATCATTTCATGCACTGGCTCCTTTTGAGTACCTAACAATGGATCAAGCCCCAACCCGAATTGCTCTTCACTTTCCATCTCTTTATCAAGCAGTGTTTCATTTGTTTCAATTTCATCAAGCAATTCCTCCATGATTGTGAATAATGGGTCAAGTGTTGATGCAAAATGCATTTCATATTCAGCACTTTCTGGTTAGAATAGGTAACTCACGCTTCATAGATAAATCTTTCGAGTTCTTTCTCTACTGCCGAACAATTCCGTAAGTCCCTCTTGAAATACCAACAAATCACATTGAGCCAACTGAGCCTATTCGCACTGAAAGAACCTTGGAGTTGAACGCATGAACTTTCTTGCAATCTTAGCATGCGGAATACTTTGATCAAGAGAGAGTAGGGTAGCCTGCTGGCTTAATTTTATTCCCAAGCAGCGCGTCAATTTAAAACACATCACCATGTCTCCACATAAATTAGAATGAATAAGGTCTAAAATACACTTAGATCTACTTTCTCTACTATGGAATGGAGCTTTTGAATTCTTACCCATAGCACATCCTTTGCAAGTTCCTTCATGCTCCTGATTGAACTTAGAAAGTCCCATGACCATCTTCTCCATGATAGGTAAGGCTCGGAAGTGGAGGTGAGCCAATCTTCGATGCCACAGATCACACAGGCTTGAAGAATCATGAACTAATGCTTGTAGAGGACGCGTACATAGCCTATAGAGGCTTTCATGTCTAACACCAATTACTTGAGCATCCTTGAAACTGGAATTCTCCATCCACACAAGAACTTTGCCTTTGGAGAAGGCAACTTGATATCCTTTATCTTCTAGAGCTGAAATAGAAATAAGATTGCGCTTGATTCCTGGAACATAAAGAACATCTCTCAACTGAAGTGTAATGTCGGAATCCAAATGAAGAGTAGAGGTCCCAATCCCTTTCACGGAGTAACCAGCATCATCTCCGATAATAATTTGTTCGGAAGAATCTTTCTCCACCAAACTTGATAAGTGCTCCTTAAATCCAGTAATGTGTCGAGAAGCATCACTGTTAATCAGCCAAGTGTTGGTATATGTAGGTACATTGCTTGAAAATGCTGAATAGAACAGGTATTCACATGAATCTTTCTGTGGAGAAGCATCATCAACATCTGCAACGGTGGCTTGTTGCTTAGGTCTAGTTGGACAATGCTTAGCAAAGTGGCCAAACTTATCACACCTAAAGCATTGAATCTTGGACATGTCTCTCTTCTTCTTGGAGGCAGGTGCATCATCATTTCCCTTATCTCAATTCCTCTTGAAGAACCCTTTCTTTCCATCTTTTCCTTTCTTCTTTGAAGCATGGAAGGCGAGAACATGAATATCTCCATTCTTTGAACTTTGACCAACGCCTCTAGCCACCAATCTTGATTCTTCTTGAATGCAATCTGACCTTAGACGATCAAACTTAGGCAATTTTGATCTTGCACTGATTCCCTGAATGTAGGATTCCCAAGACAAAGGGAGACCATTGAGAGCAAGCATAGTCAAGTCTTTGTCATCAACCATATGCCCAATTGTCGAGAGTTGATCTCTCAAATCTGAAATCCTCATGAAGTATGCAATCACTGATTCTCCTTTCGCCATCTTCACATGGTGTAGTTGTTGCTTCAGTGCAAGTGCTCGGCTGGTATTGTTGATTTCGTACATTTCTTCCAATGTTTTAAACATGTCTCTTGCCGTCTTCAACTTAGAGACAATAGGAACAATATGATCCTTAATGGAATCAACCAATATTTTCATTGCCTTGATATCTTTCTTCACCCACTGCAACTTCTCTTCTTCCTCCTCAGGTTCAGGAACACTAGACTCCACAAATTCACCCTAGTCATTTTCACGCAAGGTAAGCATGATCCTGAATCTCCATGATGTGAAGTTGGATGCTCCCTCGAGTCTATCCTCAATCTTCAAACCATTCACCATCTTGACAAAGGTAGAGATAGACAAAGAAATATAAAGAAGAGAATAGAATATCGTTGTATAAACAAATCTGATCACGATCTCCTCAAACCCACTCTGATACCATGTTAAATTTAGTGATCAGACTAAATGCACAAAAAATTAATTCAAAATCAGACACTAACATAGCAGATACCCTGGGAAAACCCTCCTCTTGAGGGAGAAAAACCCAACAACAATATATCTCTTATATGTTGAAACAATAATAGAATCTCCTTTACAATAGAAGTCAATATGAAGGCTTATAACATGCACTTCAATCTGATGCAATACAAAAGACAATCTGATGAAGATAATCTCAGCCAACAACAATATCAAACTTCTCTTGAACTCGATCTGCCTTGTATGGAATTCGCACTAAGAATGATATGAAGAATATCAAATGAACTGTATGAATGAATGAACGAATGGCACCTTCCTTATATACAAGTTGAATGAGGAGACTTCAATAGATGCGTCCATTCAAGTATCAAGTCGGCCTTCATGAAATGTGACGACTTCCAATATAATCGTCGATTAGAGATGGGTCGGCCTCAATAAACAAATCGCAATCTTTCATAACAAATGATGTCAGCCTTAATTAAATTGTATCTTCTTAAGAATTTATGCCTCTTCATTAAATCGCAATATATATATATATATATATATAAATTAGATAGTCAAAGGCTATTATCTAATTTATTCAATATGACAAGGAGATAAATTTGAGTAGAGGCAGAAGCGGTAATACATGAACATCAACGGTAACTACATAGTCCCACAAAGCCAATTTTTGGAATTCAGTAGCATAGTCTTCTACCATTCCATGTTGTTTTAGCTATGTCAGTTCTTTAAAGTACCATTCGGGGTGTTTTTGGTCAAATATTTTGATAAGTCTTTGGGTGAACTCATCATAAGCGACTATGTGTTGGTGGCCTTGGGTAATAAGGCCATGGTGCCACCACTTGTGGGCCATTCCTGTTAAATGGAGTACAACAAACTTAATGGCATTTTTCTCTGTCATGGGGCTTAGTGATAGATAAGTGTCCAATTTTTGGACCCATGAATGTGCCGTGATTTTTCCTGCTCCATCAAAACTAGGAAGGGTTATCTTGCTCGCCCTTTCCTTTAGGTCTTTGTCGTGTTGCCTTTTTCTTTCCTTCCTAGGGGTGGCTCTCATTTTGGCATCACAGTAGTCTTTGAAGGAGACATTCCTCCTAAATTCAGGGTCAAGTCTATTGTATGCTTCCACGATTTCATACACATTACTGTGGGTGGTTCGTTTGCTTCTCCCTCTTCCATGTGTTCTTCCCTAGGTAGGAAGGGAGGTCTTGTTGGTCTAGAGTTGGGTACTTTTGGGGAGATGGGGTATTCTGGGAGTGATTTATTGGCCATTATAGTTGGCCCTTATTTTAGTACGCCCATCACAGCAACGACCTTGTCGTACCTATTAGTTTGATTTGCATTTCTTTCCGTTTACATGTCCCATGTTAAAGCTCATAATCCGTCTTTCATGATTATTGTGTCTCCTGCCTTATATTCTATTTATTCATTCTTCTTTCAGCATAATAGATTTTCGATTATTTTGAAATTGATATGCTCTTGCATCGTATAGTATCGAGCGATCGAGTCCAACTCCCTGGGACTTAGGATCTTGGGAGGGATTCAGTATTTTTTCGAGGGAGCGCATTCAGTGTAAGGGAAGTGCGGAGATATTCTTGATTCTTCCCTCTCTAGGCTTTTGTAGATCCTAATTTCCATTCCTTTGATGGGATTCATCTGCAAAAATCACGGTGACGGGATTTGCAGTTCTCATGAGTACCTGATCGGGTCATGCCGTGCCATTTGATGTTCTTTGCATGTGATGTCGGATTATTAATTCCTGTGTTTCTTTGTGCAAAGCTTCATCTGCTGTGTGCGTGTGTGATTTCTCCTGTTCATGAGACGACACTTGCTCATATCCCGTGCGTGCGAACTCATAGACAGGTCGATGATTTTTGTGTGTGTTCGTCACTCTGTGAAGAGTTCGCCGTGAAGAAAGCGATCTCCAGGGTCATTTATTTATTTTTTGGAGCTGTCCGTCTTTTTTTGGATCTTCTTTGCCTTTCGTGTGTAGAGTTTTTTGGGCGACGGCTTGCTCTTTCCACCAATGATCTCTCTGTCATTTTGACGGATTTTGCACTCGTTTGTATCCTTCATGCGTTCTGATTGGCCGACCGTTTTCTCTGCCTATTCGCATATCTCTCTGCTAACGCATCACTCACCACTATGTTGATTTGTTTAGAATTGGCGTTTTGCGTTTTTTTGTGTGTAGGTGCGTTGGCTTTGTTCGTGGTTGGAGTTTTTTGGAAGATTCCAAGTCTTGTGGGGGTGTTTTCCGTCGTTGGGGTTTGGATCATGGATGCTCGATTTCCTGTCTTGGTGCCATTTCTGCCTGGTGGTTTGTGGAAGATTTGTTTCCTTCCTTGGGTGCCTTTTGAGGGAAGTGGTGAGGGATGTTTTGTGTTTCTTATGATGTTGGAGTTCTCTCCTTTTGTTGTGGCTTTTGTGCCTTGTAATCAGTCTTTCTCTAAGCTGTGCGGCTAGAAAGACTATGATCTTGTCCCCTCTACGGTTGGGTGCTTCCAGGTTGCTTTTATTGCTGGTTCTTGGCTTTGTGTGGGCCTTCGGAGTTTGTTTCTTCCTGCGCATTGGGGGTGTGTCTTTGCTTTGGCCTTCGTGTTGGAGATTTTCTCTTCAACTGGTTTGTCTCTCGCTTTAGTCGTTTGCTCCTCTGTCTGGAAAGTTTTTTTTTTAATATTTTATTTTCCTGAAAAAAATTCTGGAAGGTTTCTTTTTAATGGTTTTTTCCGAATTTTTTTTTCTTTGGAGGGTATTTAATATTCTATAAGGTTTTTCTGATTTTTTTGCCTAAAAAATCATGGGAGTGTTTGTAATTTTTTTCCTAAAAAAATTAAGGGTTTGCTCTTGTATGCCCTAGTCAAGGTTTTCACAATTCGGGAGGGCTCTGGTTTCTAGAAAGGTTTGCATGTTTTGTGAATGGTGTTTATGTGATCCAGTGTTTGGTTTGTGCAGCTTCTGTTTAGGTTTTCTTAGTTTTATCCTCAAAATTATTATTAGAGTTTTTTGTAATTACTTAAAGTTAGTGGGATTCATTGAGGGTTTACTGCTTTTTCTAAAAAAGCGTCTTTGTAAACTTGAGTTTGAGTTTTATTGATTTTGTCCTAAAAATTGGCCGAACCTTGTAATTACGTTCACAGAGTACATTGTGCTCATCTGCAAAAGTTTGGAGGGTTTGCCGAATTTTCCTCAAAATCGTGGTTTCAGTTTGTGCAATTGTTTTCGGTGTTTCTGGCTATAGGGAAGGACAACTTTGTTACCCAATATTAGGTTGGACGTTTTGTGTTGTTTTTTGGTTATTTCCAAAAGTTATGTAGTTTCTGGGAGGGTTGGTGGCAGACTCATGTCAAGTAGCAGAGTTAGTGGCAGGCTCGTCTTTTGTTGCAGAAGCATTCTGAGAAGAAGGGGGCAGCCTTCTCTGTTAGATATAGGGAGCATCTTGGTGTAGTTGATAGATTGAGCATTAAGGGAGGGTATTAGAATTATAGTTAGTTGCTATTTTAATGCTCACCTCTGTAATGACACTTATCGTGCCTATTTGTTTGCTTTCGTTTCTTTTCATTTCTTTCCTTTTCTGTCCATGTTCACCTATAATCATGTCTTCGTGATTATTGCGCCTCCTGTTGTATTCTATTTATTCATTCTTTCATGTTAATAGATTTACTCGATTATTTTGAAATCCATATGCTCTTGCATCTATATTATTAGAGTTAGTTTCCCTTCCATTATTGTTGCTCATATTTTGAATGGCTTGGAGGAGAAGCTGGGTGGTTCTTTCATTCCTCTCGTTTTGTTCCGTGAGGGTTTGGGTGGTTTGTTCCATGAAGGTTCTCATTTCATTGCTCATTTGTTTTCTCATGGTGTTGCTTGTTGTAAGCCTCCTTTCCCTTTCTAAAACTCTTTGAGCCCTTTGGCTATTTTGCATCACCTATCTTTCACAAGATGGTAGGAAAGATGCTCTGATACCACTTGTAATGTCCCTCTCTAGATTTTCCCTAGAATTTGCCTACTGATCACAAATTGCAACAAACTAGAGTTAGGGTTTCATCTTACCAAATAAATATCCCTTTAATGATGCAATCTTGGGTTTGAATCCTGCAATCACCACATGAACAACATATGCAAATATATATATATATATATATATATATATATGCTTATGAGAGTTAGACAATTACATCACATCCATATCAACAATGTAAACATATTAGAATTTTGGGAGAAGGGACATGATGGGTCCGCCCGAAGCCATATGCCAAGCCTAAGAGGGTGTATACCACAACCCTCCCCCTTGGCGACTTGTATCTACTTTCCCCATCAATGTCCCAACCACCTAAAACCACTTGCCAACTTGTGGGATTGGATGGAGGTTGCAAGCGGGCTCTTTTGGCACTTACCACTTCATCCAAGGCCCATCTGCATAGTGGGATTAGGTGGAGGTCGCAAGTGGGTTCTTTTAGGCTCTTACCACTTCACCCTAGGCCCTTCCCACAAGGTGGGTTTCAGACACTCATGCATATTTATCATCAGAAATTATACATGAAACATATTTAATTATTCATGGCAAATTGCATACACATGTAAACAATGATTGGCAGAAATACACTTGAATATATGCTTATATCTGGTAATAGAACTCTGCTGTGATGAATAGATCTGATTCCTTCCTTGTTCTTGGACACTACGTTTCTACCTTAATCCATGATGATGTTTGCCTTGATTTGTTCGTCCTTTTTATATCCCCCCTTTGGCTGAGGGCATAACCTTTCAATTTATTGATTGGCCAAGGGACACGATTCCTTGTTAATGACTTTTAAACTGCAAACATGAATAATTAATGTAATTAATATTATTCCTGGGTTGATCGCTGATTTTCCTCCAATTGTCCGCCCTCCCTTGTTATTGTCTTGATTATTATTTGGGGAAGGGACGCGTCTTCTGGTTTGGACAAGCATCATAAGTAATTGCCTCTTTTCCTAATCGCATCCCTTCATGATCATGTCTCTTGTTGGACACCTTATGACTGACGGTTTACATTATGTTAATTGCCTTCCACTTAGGCAAGCCAGATGCCGGAGTTGCTGCAGCCCCTACAGGGCCACAGGTCGGTTAGTTTGATTTAGTCCGGAGTCAGATACCAGTCCGCAAATTGAGGGGTTCCATCCCTCTTGTGGGTTCGACCAAAGGTTGGGACCCACGGCGTGGAGTCGGGCGAGGGTTCCAGGTTTTCAAACCCTAGTTGAACCTGGGCAGAATTTCGCACCCAGGCGCACTTTTTCACGCGATTTTGCATTTTTTTAATATTTTTTTGACTCTTTTTTGGTGATGCAGATCACTAAAGAACCAAGGATGCTTCTGTATTGAACACCCTAGGTAGAAAAAGACAAGTTCCAGCTCATGAATTTGGAATGAGTTCAACTGACAACTAATCTTTAATGGATTCATCCATGTAGTATCTTTAGTTGCTTTGCCCTTCCACTTGACTAGATATTCTAGTTACTTTTGGTAATCTTTATCTTTTGTCCTCTAATGACTTTGGAGTTGATAATTAAGGCCATCTTATGTTTACAGTTTTTCACATATGAACCAACATCAACTTCATTTGGTTGACTCTCATAGAAAGGGAACAAGTTTACTACATTAGTCATTAAAGATAGTAACTCATCTCATATGCATTTAATGAAAATTGTTTCAACATCTTATATAATCTAATCTTCTTCCATTTTAGTTAATTGTAGGTCCTTCTCAAAATCTCTCCTTCCTCCAATACATGAGAAGTAGAACCAAGTCACCCACCTAAAATTTTACTTCCCTTATCTTCAAATGAGCATATTGCTTGAATTTGGTGGTACTTTACTTGAGTTGTTCATATACTTCTTTAATGTATCCTACAAACTCTTTTGCACTACACATGTTCACATCAACCATGTCTCACAACTCAGTCACTCCCCTTGGAATATGCCCAGACACAATTTGGAAGGGTCTCATTTCAATGCTCTTATTAATTGAATTGTTTTAGGCAAATTTAGCTTGCATAGGACTAAATCCCAGTTGCTTGGTTTGTCTTCTACAAGACATGTCAATAGGTTTCCAATGCTTCTATTCATAACTTATGTTTGACTATCAATTTGTGGATGGTAGGTTGAGCTGAATTATAACTTAATGTTTTCTTTCTTCCAAAAAGTCCTTAAAAAATGTCCAACAAATTTTGTCTCTATCTAAGCTGTTAAACACTATGCTTCTTGATAACAAATGCAAGTGAACTACTAATATAAAGTGGTGGTGTATTTTTGCTATTATTTATTTATTAATATGGTGGTGTATTCACCAGACTTGAGTACTGCTGCAAATATGTATATATTTCTGGTTTTTATATGTTTTTGTGATACAGAGACCCCAAGAATAAACCAGCCAACCCAGAATTTTTCCCAAACCAGCAGATGGTTCTCAAGCCCAGACAGACAAAACAAAGGCGGTAACTTAGGAAAAGTGATGATCGGGGTTTGTATCTTTTTTAATTTCTTGAGGAGGGCATGACATGCGAGGACATTTTATCTTCACTTTCTATGTCCATTGCCCAATAGTAGGCTTCGGCGTACCATGACAAGGCACTACTTTCATTTTTTTCCTTAGCAAAGGAATCAATCCTTCGAGGAACCATCTTTTCTTTAGTCCATCTGTTGGTTGGATTTCTAATTTCAGCAGTAACTCCTTCAGCCTATGATTATAGGCTTGTACATTTTCATGTTTTCCTTGCTTCATGTTGTATATCTCTACTATGATTTCATTGTTCTCTCAAAAGTTTGAATTCTTCTTGGAATGCTCTTTTTAATGCATCCCATGTGGCTTTGTGCACTACATCTAATTTTGTATACCAATAGATCGCTATGCCTTTGAGAGTCGTTGGAAATGTTGTCAACCAATATGCTCTGTCATCTTGACCATTTGCTACCCTAATTGTCTCACATGTCTTGCAATGTCTCATAGGATCCTCCAACCTATTCCCTGTGAACTTTGGAAGTTTTTGCCATTCCACATTCAAACTTGTTGGAGGGGTCACCATCTTACCTCTTTGATGCACCTTTTGTGACGATAACCTGTTTGGAGAGTTTTGATTCATACGTTCCAATGTGTTCCTTGTACTCTCAAACATGCCATAATCCTCTACTCGTCCCTCTTTAGCATTCCTCAACCTTAGATTGCCTTCGGGGTCCTTGTGATGTCCCTTTGTCTTGGTGTTTTTGGCTTCGATCCTCCAATGTCCAGTTCTTCTGTCAATGTCTAGT
Organism: Sequoia sempervirens; assembly: GCA_007258455.2. NCBI lineage: Eukaryota > Viridiplantae > Streptophyta > Pinopsida > Cupressales > Cupressaceae > Sequoia > Sequoia sempervirens. The sequence continues at coordinate 18,641 of VDFB02187782.1, read as the reverse complement.
GTTCAATCTGGCGTATGGTCTCTGTTAGACCGTTGAGAGGTTTCCCCTTGTCTTCCCCTTCGGTCAACTTTGATGGTATGAATGGCTTTTTGACAGCTGAGTTGGCAGGTTCTTGCCTTACCTTTTGCCCAATGGTGAACCTCCTTCGTTTGATGGTAATGGTCCCAATGGTTTTTCGATGGCAAGATTGGTGGGTTCTCCTTTGCTTTCGCCTTTGTCTGATGGTAGTGGTTTGGATGATTTGTCGATGGCGAAGTTGGTGGGTTCTCCTTCGCTTTCCCCTTCGTCCAACGGTGATGGTATGAATGGATCTCCGGCTTGGTCGACGAGGTCTATGTACGCTTCGGGGAGCGGTAGGTGTCATGCTTTTTCTTCCCACTCTCCCTTCATCCATTCTCTTGTCGTGAAAGTTCTCTTTCTCTCTCGACTACAACTTTTGATTATGCTTCGGCTTTTGCTCTTGGGTGGACTCGAGCTTTCCCTCTGAAACCCTTCGCCTTCTTCAACTTCACCTCTCAGTTGTCTCCTTCATTCTCTTTGTTCGATGATCCTTAAAGATCGCTTGATCTCTTGATCTTGACCACGTTGTTGTCTCTCCTGGCCTTTATTGGGGTCTAAGGGCATGAATCTCTCAAATCTGACCCAATTTCTTTAAGGCAACAACGCCAAATGTTTGCTGCTCTATTTGATAAATTAAATACATGAATTAATATTGGAGATGGCAATGCATACTAGATACATGTCTAAAATATATCTTTATTTGCTCATGAAATTATTACAAAAGAATACCAAAGATGGTCAGCCAAGGATCAGAGTTGATCTGACTAGATAATATTACTCTCCTTGACGATACACAATGTACTTAAAGGACTTGACCATTGCCAAGAGGAACACAACGGTTAGCCAACCGATGCTTGTAACTACCCGAACCCATTAACGCAAATAATTAATACATAGTCGGATAACCAATTATAATAATAGACATTGTACACCAACTACACCTAGCATATAATTACATTTCAAAACTATAATGTCAATATATGTATAAATAATTATATAATTGTATTTATATAATGTAAATAATTATATTTCAAAACTAGGAGTTAATAAAATTTTTAGTTCATATTTTTATTTAAAAGTATTAATATATTTATGTTTATATATTTTTAATATTATATGTAGAATATCCAAACATAGTCATAACAAACCCAAAAATAATTCACAATACGGATGAACTGAAATATTCGAGCCAATTTTTCAAATTTTCAATTACAATCAGCAGAGCAATACATAGTCATTAGGGTTAGCTCTAAACCAAAACGATCTTGAAGCAACTCTAACAGAATGTACACGAGGATCCAGGAGGCAAGGTGTGAGCATTGGTCGGAGGATCTGAATGCAGAAACAAAGTTGGAAGGAACTCTAACCAAGAATGGCGCCGATGATGGCGAGCATATGGTCAGAGGGTCTTAATTGAAATGCTTATACAAGAACTGAGAACAAACTCAACACCAAGCATGTGCTACCCAATCCAGTATGGAAATGAGGCGACCATATGGCGGAGTGCTAAGAATTACAATGCTATTAAGGAAAATAAGCGAGAATGCTGAAAGTGACTCGACACCCAGAATGTGCTTTCTAACCCGAAGTGGGAAAGGAGCTACCATAGGGCGGAGATGTAAAATATTACAAAACAACTTCAGAATGTAAGATAAGCATTACAAATCAAAATTAAGCCAGATTAAAGAACTGCTGACAGTACTACTATACAACTTACAACATGATAGAGAATGCCTTGCTATCAACGTGAATCAAGAATTAAATAGAGCTGCAACAATTATTGAATTTCCTTCACTGAATCATAAAGCTTAGATCAGAAACTGCACTATAAAGACCCACTTCACAATCTGATTTATGACAGTCCTGATTTTCTCATGCATGAACAGCAGCCCTGAAACTCACAATTTCACTCACAACTCACTCCAAATACACTCAAATTCCACGAAGTAAAATGCAATATGATCCTAAGATGATGGCGCCAAAGATTGGAACACAAAACAGACCCAAAAGTTCCTATTTAATTAATGCACGAATCCCAATGAAAACCCAAATGGTACGGCCCAGCAAGAGGGGCGATTTGACTTTAAAAATTCAATGCTTTTCTAAAAAATCTAAAACTTAAGGAAATAGTTCGCCCTTCACAGACAGAGAGATCTAGACAATACCCAGAAGGATTTCTTTTGTATTTTTTGACTTATAAATGAAACAACAATCTGCTATGAAGAATATGCAACTCCAAAAACTCACTAATATGCATAAAACTGATTTACAAAGCAACACAAAAACTAAGATGCGGAAATCTCACAATGAATCACACCAACTACACTACCTCACCACTAGTCGCTATCTTCCAAGCGAGAAGCAATGCCAAGCTAGGAGGCTTACATTCCTCGAAGCAATCCCACAGCCAATCCGGCAGCATAACATTCCTGTAGACAAAAGATCCTGAAATGAGAACCAATGGCTTCCTTTTATAATTTCCAGTTGACCTTCTCGAAACCCTAATCTTCTTTTATGAGTCAAACCCTAATCCTCCAACGGTGGCATCCCACTTTCCCAAACAAAACTTTGTCTTCTATATCACTTTATTTCTTCCTTGAAATTGGCGTCCACTTTATGCTTGGATTAAACTTCTTTATAAGAAATATAATTAATTCCTTCAATGATGCGCCCACCCATAAAGAACATCTTTTAAAACAACTTAAAGTGAAGTTGCTAGGCCAAGGGGGGGTCAATGTTAAAATATAACATTAAAACATGACTTAATTAAAATAATTCAAACTCATCTCTCCAATGGTGCCCCGAAGCCAAAAATGAGTAAGCCAACTGATCAGTCTGAAGTAGAAAGCCAACCGTGCCGAAACCAACAGGTTCACTGCCAGAAATAGAATTTACTAAAAATAGTAAATTCCTGAAGATGCTCAGAATGCCAAGAAGAACATATCACTGCGAAGCTCTCTGAAAACCCAGAAAGAATCCGCCATTGAATCAACCAACCTCAAGCAAGAGCATCCTTCAAAACATGAAACCCTAATTTTACCTTCCGAGTAGCCTACGGGTCTCCGGAATAGGCCAACGGTCACTGGAAAGATCATGCTTGAGAAGGGACATTCTGAGAACCCAAACCAACAACTTATTAGCACATGTCCATAGGAGCAACATCTACCAAAACTTCATCAATAAACTTTCCAATAGCAAACTTCAAGAATTTGATTACTTCCCTTAATCCTACCCAATTCATAGGCTTTAAGCTGTTCAAATGTTCTCAAACAATTCACTTATCAAGCTTTTTGCAATCACGTTAGTCTATGAAAATGAATTGAACAAAGCGTCAACCTTAATATTACCGACAAGAATCTCAATGCTAAATAATGCTTCTTTAATTTATCAAACAAACCTTCTTAGTAGAGCAAGAAATTCTAGAATCTCCACCAATTTCCATACCCCTTTTAATGACTATTATTGTAGTTACAAAAGGCATGGAGTTTTTCTTTTCCTTTTACCATGTTTGTGAGGGTTATTTTCAAGATGTAATTTCCAACATAAGGACTCTACATGACCATCCTTGCTACAATGATCACAATGTGCAGATGTCTTCGTACTTGTGGAATTAATTACATTCTTGTTCTTTTTATTAGCCTTAACTTCATTAGACTTGGAAGAGGGCCAGCAATCCATCTCAAGATGAAAAGCATGCAAGCATGCTTCATCTATGTCAACCGGCTTAAAGAGCAACTCGGACCTATGGAGACGACTATGTAAACCCCTTATGTACTTTATTAGGATTTTAACATCAAGCACATACTTACTCATTACAAAATTTGCTAGTGTATTCTTGTACGCTTTGATTTTCTTTTTGCTAAAGTTATTGCCATTCCATCCTCTTTTCTTCCTTATGACATATGTATGGTTGTTTCCTAATTAGTTGTTATAAAGCCATAGCATACAAGAGACTTTCATACCAAGCCAAGGCATGCTTTGGCAACTTTAGTCAAGCAAATGAAATCTTCAAATCACGAGTAAAAGTATGCATACTAAAATATACCTTAAGTTGTGTGATCCAATTGTCAAGTTCCTTTGCATCTACTTCACCTTTGAATCGAGAAATTTCAATCTTTGCTTCCACTTTAAAGAAGGGCTTATTTGGAACTCTTCTCCACATTAGGTACCTCCTCTTCTTCATTGTAACTTTTATTCGTCCAATCTCTCCAAGAGGACTTGCATAAGGCTCTCAATGGACTCCCTAGACTGCAATAGGCTTGCAATGACATCTTAGAGAATCTATCATCAGTGTCATCATACTCTCCTTCCTTTGACATGTTTTTCAACTCTCTCCTCCACTTATAGGATTCAATGTCTCTCTCCAAAGACAATACCTTTTCTTTCACTTAAACAGGTTGTGGGCATGAACCTGCAAAATACTCACAAACTACAACACTTCCAAGGAAATGAACTTGCTCTGATACCAGTTGATCCATAAATTACCAAAGATACTCCTTAGGTTAATCACCAACTTACAGAATTTGTTAAAGTTAGAATTCCAGGGAAAAAAAATGACTGAAATACTTGCAACAATAGTAGAAGATAACAAGGAATAGAAAGTAAACAGAATAAACACCATGAATAACTAAGATACCCTCGAAAAAACCCTTGTGGGTGAAAACACAGAAAATTGTGAGCAAACACTCACTTAACTACTCTAAATGGTTATTACAATTGATCTCGAGGCTGTAGAATTTCTTAAGAGTTCTCAATACTCTGAAACACTCTTTTTGAGACCAATTACAAACTCTGCAAACTAATTCCCCGCCTGCTGCTACGCAGCAGTCATAAATATGGGAATTATACTCCCATTACAGCTCCTAGTACTTGAGTTACAGGACTCAACTTACTCATACAGAATTCAATCATAAGCAAAACATTTACAGATACCCAAGTGTTTTGGAAACAAAAACCACCAAGAAAGAAGAGGAAGTGAAAGATCAGAAATCTGGAACATTACTGAACTTGCATGACTGAACCAAATGAATTCACCACTTCTGACAAAGAGGCAATTATGCAGTCTCTGAGGCAATCCTGCCTTCACTGTGGTAGATGGTGAATTCAACGGGCAAATGCACTTTTGCCACCTGCACAAACCAGCAATGTCACCAAAATGGGAAAAATACTTTGTTTTGAAGATCTTCACGCACACGAAAAGCCTCACATGAATGCCCCATACCAACCTAAACATTTTCCAGTGTACATGAAGTTGTCCTTTGTCCTGAAACATGCCATGCAGTACACAACCAGAGACTTTTTCGGATCACAGTCCTGGTGACAAAAATGTTGTGACATGTTCATGTTCCTGAAGAGTCAATTTGATATTTAATAATGTTAAAATCCAGATTCAACTTTTTCAAGGGTGATTTTGTCCTTTGTAGACTAATTGTGGAAAGAAACAGACATGCGTGAAATTAAAGGGGAAGAAACGAATAAGCAGAGGAATTTTTGTAGAGTTTGCCAATGGACTTGTAGCAGGATTTCAAATCAGGCTTCACATTCCTATGCACATGTTAGAATAATGAAATCACATTAAGTTTATGTTTTCCAGTTCATTGGCACATTTCTAAAGGGTTTTCTATGTGATGTATAGATGACTTTTTGCAGCAGTTAGTTTGTTAGTCTATTAATGTCCATCATTAAGAATTATTCCTCCACTGCTATGTAACTGGTCTGCAGGTACCTAGGCCTGGGTCCTGGTCCGGTCCGGCTGGGGTCGGGGTTTGGGTCCAGCCCTACTGAACTTGGGTGGACCCAGGGCGTATTTCAAAAATTTCTGACATTAATTTTTTTTCAATTTTTTTTTGACATAAAATATTAGATAAAGCCCGTCAACCCTTAAATTATGTCTACCATGAAGGTTTGCGTGGCTTTGAAGGTCTTAATTTGGGTCTTATTGTGAATGCAAAATGATGTACACCATGAAGGTTTGTGTGTTTTTGGAGGTCTTAATTTGGGAGCGCGACGGGGATGCTGCCCCTGGAACCTGTTGGGGGTGTTGTCTCCAGACCCCCACAAGGGGCACTACCCCCTGACCCCGTTGTGGGTGCTGCCCCTAGACCCCTACGAGGGGTGTTGATCCTCGACCCCATTTGGGGCATTGCCCCCAAATTCCCATTAAATTCATTTGACTTGTCATGTACTCTCCAAGTCCAGGTTTCCAAGTTTGCCTACAAGTCTTCATCTATAATATCGTCATCCGATTGGACAATCTTCAATGATGCTTACCTGCAAGGAGAAATGCAGCAATGTAGTTAATTTTAATATAAAATATATATCATGACATTCAAGTTTGACTAATTGACATTCTAATGTTTTTTTTTTTTATGGTGGTTTTGTTTATTATACAATATATGTGTGGTATTTTGAACTTAATTACTATAGTAAATATGTATATATTTTTTTATTTTTATATGTTTTTCTATCTATGAACCCCAAATGAACCCAACTGCAAATTTTTTTTTGATTGAATCCTCGAACCCGAACCTGAACCGCTAACTTAGATTAAATGCATCAATAACTTCATTTTTAGATTCAAGAGCAATATTTTGAGATTAAAATGTGGAATAATAAAAAATCCTTCCAGAAAAAGAGTTCTATCTAAATGTTCCTGATGAATTCTGATCAACTGAGTGAAAAAAAATATTTAATTTGCTGAACTTTATATCTGGCTTCTTTGCAGAACTATATGGCGGGAGCTTCAGGACCACCAGCAAATACATACAATTCAGTTGAGTCAGGATATAATTCTTATCCTACACAAAATACCATGTACTCTTCGCCTCAACCAAATACTGGTCATATTGGTCATTCAACAGGAGGTAGCTATAACAGTGCTGGAGGTAACTACAACGGTGCAGGTTATGGGTCGCACTATAACAGTAATTATGGTTACTAGATGCACTTTCATTGCTAACACCATTGGGTGTGCAATGCAACTGGTGTGGATCCTTGAAAGGCTGCAAGTCGCAATGATTGATGAACTTGAGTTGAAACTGTGACTATTTTGTAATTTTGCATGTAAGTTCTTGTCTGATATAATATTTATTCTAGTAAGGTTCAGTTTTCCATACCTGGTTGTACTTTACCAGGGCCATAGATGATTTGTACCTAAGATCTTAGATAACTTATTACATTGTTTGTTTGTATTATTGTATATTATATGACATAAGAAAAATGTAACAGCATACAAAAATAATCTTGATTGATAATTTATTCATAAACAGATTACATATATATAGCTACAAAAAACTTCAACAACAACCTATAATTATGCTAATTTTATTGACAGCTAACTAGAGCTGTTTGACAACAAACTGAAGTAATGACAACCAATTGGACACCTCATTCTACACTAACAAACAGGTCACTGTTACACCTATTTATGTTGGAACATATATTCCAACACCCCCTCTTAACACTACAACACTAAACAAAACAACAAAAAATAAATTATGCAAAATTATTCTTTGAAAAACAGTTTTCGGACCAGTAAGAATTCTTCAAGCTGCTCCCCGATTGCAGGTATAGTCATCTAGCTGTCATCCAAGTTCCCAACATCACTGGACACCATTTGCACATGAAGTGTCTCATCACACTTGTAAAGGTATGATATTGTAACTTCCAGATTTAGGATCTCCCCTAAACTATTGGACACCAATCCTCACATGTATGTCTTATAACCCCAATGAAGTATAGTTTCTCCGATCCACTAGCACCTCAGACTATTGAGCATCTATCTAACCTCTATTGTATCCCTCTCCGTCTTCAAATTGAGGCCTTTTCAGAATAAAACAAGTGCTTCATCTTCAATGAAGTCATCATCACTATCAACATCTGGTGGCTTTTCTGTAGGCCTCATCACTTTGTAAGTTGTGATCTCTTCTAGACAACTTCTCTGCTTATTTCTACAGTATAAAGGATCTCCTCAAATATACAATCCACTGCTTAAAAAAATCTTATTCCAATTTTCTTTACCAAACAACATAAAACACAAGCAGCGGCATGTTGTTTCAGTTACTTCTAACATTCAAATTGTCACGCAGACTTCAAAAGACATTTGACAGCAGGAAGGGTAGGAGCACATAACGGCTCTGATACCAAAATAAAAAAATGTAACAGCATACAAAAACAATCTTGATTGATAATTTATTCATAAACAAATTGCATATTTATAGCTACAAAAGGCTTCAACAACCATCTATAATTATGCTAATTTTATTGACAGTTAACTAGAGCTGTTTGACAACAAACTGAGCTGATGACAACCAACTGGACACCTCATTCTACACTAACAGTTCACTGTTAGACCTGTTTATGTTGGAGCATATATTCCAACACCAGGCCATAGATGATGACTTGTACCTAAGATCTTAGATAACTTTTACATTGTTTGTTTGTATTATTGTATATCATATGACATAACATGCATATTTTCACGATGAAATGAGCTTCTTTAATAATTAGCTTTACTATTTTGTAGGCGCACGTTATGTGACTCTTAAGACAAAAAATGCTAGGCCATTGAATTTTTTCTTACTTCTCAAAGTGTTCAAGAGTTGCATTGCTTTTTGTTAGGTCAATGATATGCCTCTAACTGGGGCCTCTTCGATTTTTGGCGTTTACTCCCTGAGCTCCTAAGCTTGCTGCTTGATAATCCACCTGCAAATCAAGTGCTGATATGTCAATTCAGCATGCCTCAGCATGCCTTTCATCGCTGAGATGTCCTTATGGAAAGTTGAACCTTGTCTCCAACATGAGAACCAAGCAGGCCAACCCCTTGACCATGCGCCATTGACAAAACTGACGTGCAAATGATGTCAGATATAAATTCTTATGACTCATCTGTTAGTGATCAGTTCCATTATCTAATTTTCAGGCTAGAAGTTCTCTAAGTTGGAATGGGGCTTTTTGAAGATAGGAGGAATAATATTTTAATTTTTTTTCACTACTGTTTGCTAATTTTGAAGCATGTTTGATGTCCTCACCCAAAATATGTTTGCTCAGCCCGCTGAGCTTGTTTCACTTACAATTTCAAATGCATATTTTGGTTAATGTACATTCACTTGGTTCAAATATTTGCATCTTTGGAATTGTGATATTGCTATCAGGATTCAACCGTGTAGTTTTACGAGTCAAACTCATTGAGCCATGTTTCATGAGTAGTGGTTCACAAGAACCTATCTCTCATGATAATGAATGGTCCACTTAGCACTCATTGCATCTAGGTGATGCTCACAGAGCTGAAGCACTGGGCCTTCCCGGGAGGTCACCCATCCCAGTACTACTCCAGCTCAAGTGCGGTTAACCATAGAGTTTTCTCCAAGGTTAAGCCCATAGCTTACAACCCCATTTGCAAAACCTTCAGCAAGTATTGTGCCTTATGAACCATTCATTATAGAGCCCCTTTAGCTCATCAATCGATAAATAGTAGGTATTTTCCACAGCGTGTCAAATTATGATATTGCTATCAAGATTCAACCGTGTAGTTTTCTGAGTCAAACTCATTGACCTATGTTTCATGAGTAGTGGTTCACAAGAACCATCTCCTCATGATATGAATGGTCCAGCACTCATTGCATCTAGGTGATGCTCACAGAGGTGAAGCATACGGGCCTTTCGAGGTCACCCATCCAGTACTACTCCAGCTCAAGCGGCGGCGTAATCGCTAGAGTTTCTCAAGGTTAAGAGCGCGTAACCGCCCATTTTACCGAAACCTTTAGTAGGAGTGTTGTGCCTTGTAGACCATTCGGTATAAGATCCCTGACTCTGTCAATTGATAAAATGCGTGGGTATTTTCCGCGATTGTGTCAGGTGTGATATTTATGCCGGAGTTACAACCATGTAGTTTCACGGAGGTGGAGCTCATGCATTTTATATTCATGGTAATTTGTTCACAAAGAACCCATCTTTCATGATAATGAATGATACCACTTAGCTCATTGCATCTAGGTGATCGCTCACAAAGGTGAACATAGAGCCTTCGGGGAGGTCACCATCTCGATCACTACGAACTCAGCGGCAACCTGAGTTTTCTCAAGGTTAAGCCCACTTAACTGCAATCCCATTGCGAAAGCTATTGGGAGTGTTGTGCCTTATGAACCATTCATTATAGAGCCCCTTTAGCTCATCAATTGATAAGTAGGAGGTATTTTCCACAACGTGTTAAATTGTGATATTGCTATCAGGATTCAACCGTGTAGTTTTATGAGTCAAACTCATTGAGTCATGTTTCGTGAGTAGTGGTTCACAAGAACCCATCTCTTATGATAGTGAATGGTCCACTTAGCACTCATTGCATCTAGATGATGTTCACAGAGGTGAAGCATTGGGCCTTTCCGGGAGGTCACCCTTCCCAGTGTGCTTAACCACAAAGTTTTCTCAGAGTTGGAATTATCAACTTTTTTAAGGTGATCTAAATTTTGATTGTGATGTAAATTATATAAATTAGTCAATTTACCATGAAGGAATTAAATCATAACAATTTATTTCTTTTCTCATAATGTCAGAAGACGATTAATGCGAAATTTGATTTCCATTCTTATTTTCTTGTAGTCAAATGCAACGAAGAGAACAAAATATTAATGTTTGTTTTATAAGTGATGTATTGATGAGACGTTCATATCTTCTCGAGACCTTGAAAATAAAGGAACACATTCCAGATAAGTATTAACGTGAACTGTCTACTTTTTTACCAGGTTTTCTAAGGTGTATTGGTATAAATATAATGTTTTATATTTTGTTTTGTTAAGATATAGCCTACAATGTCTAGTGGAGAAGACCGAGTTGTTGAAAATTTATTGGTAGTTGTGACAGTATGTTATAGTTTGATGAATATGTTCTCATTATTATTTAAATGTTAAAATATGAATAAATATTTAATATTATATTAAAAATTATCACATAAATAATTCTTTTAAATTTATCTGTCATATATCATTGTTACATCAAAGTTTATCTAATTATTCATTAAGTAGTACCATCTAAAAATCTAATTTTGTATGGAAGATAAAACAATGTTTGTTTCTTACAAATAAAATTTACATTTGAAAATATAACAACACTATAATCTATAATAAATATTATGTTCAAGTTGATAAAGTTTTTAACTAATTTGTTTATTCACAAACATAATTGACAACATCAATACATGCCTTCTAATTTATATAAAAAATGCAAATGCACAACTTTTTGTTTTCAAGCAAACAAACTGGTTTTGTAATGAACATTAACATGTTTTTAACTTTTCATTGTTATTTCTAGCAAGCCATTCCATCTCTTCTAAAGATTGTGTACTAAATGTATAGATTGGAGATCTCAACTATTAAATATTGAAGTGTACTTATAAAACAAATATGCAAATGAAGGTCTCGCCATTTATAAATCAAATTACAATTAATACACCAAATTTAAAAATGGTCTCTTATCAATTTACACCATCCCCTCTTAATCTTGATGGAATTATAAGGATTCAAATCCATGGATCACACATTAAAAAGTTAGAAGAAAAAATATTTGATTGTAGAGAAAATTGAATTTGCAAAGAATATTAAACTTGCACAACTTATTATACTATTTTGTTATACAACTTAACATATTTTGTTTCATTCTAACATTTTTACTTTATATTTTATAACTACTTTTCCTTCATTTTATATATATTTTGCAATATTTATATCATAAAACACTAAGAGAAGATGTTTTGTATTTTTGTATTTAGATGTACGTGTATATAATGTTTTATATGTTGTCTGTTTAATGGGATCATCTCTATTATGTTAGAGAAAGATTTTAAAAAATGTATTGTTTATTCTACCCATTTTATACATTCCTAGTTGCTTGACCCAATCTTCATCATTTGGGGAAATTAAAACATTTATTCTATTGTAATTAATTCATCTTAGTCCTCACCTTTGATCATCAAAGTCTTATACAATTAGTTAAAAGAAAGAAAATGGAACATAAAGAACCCTTCTTAAGATCTTTTCATATTTACCCTAGATGGAAAATACATAGATTATATTATTTTGGCTGAATTTAGATCAAAAGGCCTTGTTGGATGAGAGGCTAAGAAAATGAATGGTTCATGAAATTTTCGTAACAACTTTTAGAAAAGAAACATGCACAAGAGAATAAAAGGCTTTTTTTTTTTTTTTTTTTAATATTGTTTTCTTTCTAAATTTATATAAAATAATCTAATGTAGAGGTTTAAACTCAAAATCCCTCTTAAAATCCTCAAGCAATTCCTCAAACAATTTCTTGAGCGAGGAAAAAAAAGCATAGCAAACTCAACACTTGATTGCACATGAACCAGTGAATTTTTTATTGAGGAAGCTTATTACAAATAATTTTCAGTCTTAATGAACCAGATAAACAACAAATAAAACTCCTACAAACATCTTATATGAAATGGAAACATTCAAATACAATTCTATGCTCAACTATGTAGGCTCCAACAAACTAGTTCACCTTTAACACTTTCGAACCTTTGCCATAGCTCTTGCTTTGGTTGTTCCAATGCTCTAAAACTTCAATGGACTATTGAAAATCCAGTTGCTGCAAAACAAACCAAGAACACATTCCCCGAAAAGGAATATTACCTCCTCCTATATCCTTCAATTTCTCTTCCCAAAATTCCTCTTCAAAACCCCCTACAATGAAAAGTGGTTTTCTGTTCTTAACTCTTGCTGTCCAAAAATTAATTTCATATGCTTTATTTTTCCTTATCCAATATAGCATGACTCATGGTGATGCTGCTCATTAAAGCCCCTCAAAAATCATTAAAAACAATTAAATATTCATTCCCAACAACCCTCTAAATATAGGAAAAAAAACAGTTTTAAATTCTTCTCTTTTTTGACTCTTGAAAAAAAAAGAGAGGCCTAGGTGCCCACTTCCTCAGACCCTACTTTTTAGGGATCATTAAATGGTGTTTTAAAGCTCCACATTCAAATCCAACACCCCAAATTGTCTTTCAAATATTTTTAATTTAAATATTTTAAAACTGTTTTTTCATTACTTTTTCTCCCATAAGTCAACTTGACAATGTGCAAAGGGAAATTAATTTGTTAAGTTTAATTATTTAAATATATATCATTTACCACCTTTAACTTGAATTTCAAACTAAAATTTACTCACCACAAAATTGCAAAATTGCTCAACAAAAATTAAAAATTCTACTTGATACAGGATTGCATTGAGCCATGAATGCTCTGCATCAAACACCCACGGTAGAAAATAAATGTTTCATGAGTACCTCATAAACATTTGCATACTCTATGTCTATCTTGGATCCACCTCTGCTCCTTGTTCATTGAATTTTTTTGTTCCTCTCATCCTGCAACTTTACATTAGTATTCCCTTTCATCTTCCCTCATTTTCTCATCCCCATGAAATACAAATTACCAAACTCTACCTCCCACCAATGTGCTTTATCAAAATTAAACAAATCAATGGTATTCATATATTCTTCTTCAACACAACATGTGTCTTGCATTACCTTTCTTGCTGCTACACCTTTTTCTACTCCTCCTTTTGCCTTGTCTTCAACGCAACTTGCCACTTTATTGGTGTCTTTAGAAAGACACTCTATTGCTGCAAACTGATTTTCTACACCCAAAACAATGTTAGAATGATAATCTTGTGACTCATCATCCACCTACAACAAGTAATCAAGTTCTCTATCAGGGAATCTTCACTTTCATCATTCTCAAACAAGGAATCATCAACAATCCCCAACTTCACATTCACATCTTTCTCATCACTCTCACCTATCTCCAACACATCTACTGTTGTAACTACATCTTTATTCTCATCATAAGAAGTATAAAAATCAGAAATTACCTCATCACCTTTGGCTACAACCTTTGTGTTAGTTGAAAATTTCTCATTCCTCCCTCCTACAATTTCTTCCAATTGCATTAAAAAATCATCCTCTTCACCTTCATCCTTTTTCTCTAACTATTTCAAATCACTAACCAAACAAATTCCAACCTTGCTACATACCTTTCCTCCTCTTATCCAATGGCTTCAACTTATGATGAACTCCATCCTTTGTCAACTTATAAGTGTTCGCACATCCATCATGCACTAATTTCCTGTCAAACTTCCACGGTCTACCCAACAACAAATGACAAACATCTATATTCATAACATCACACAATACTTCATCATAATAACTTCCAATCTTAAATCTTACCACACATTGTTCATTTACTAACACTTTGTGATCATCCTGCAACCATGAAATCCTATGTGGATGCAAGTGCCTCTTTCTCTCCAACTGCGACTTCTCAACCATCTCTATAGAAACAATATTATCAGTGCTACCACTATCAATAATGACTTTACAAACTTTACCTTTGCATTTGCATCTTGTATGAAACAATCTCTTCCTCTGAATTGGTTCACTGTTTTCATTCATTGAAACTCTCCTCATCATCAAGGCTTCACCATCTTCTGCTTCTTCAGAATGTATTGAATGTGCATCTTTTCCATTTATGTTTGTTGCTCTATTCTAATTTATAGTTTTTCTTGGTCTTTCCTCTTCATGAGGACACTCATATGATTTGTGCCCCTCTTCTCCACACTTGAAACACGTTATTTTAAAATTTCCTCTTTCAAATCCCCTACCTGATCTTTCTCTTCCTCTAAAATTTTGATCACGAGGCTTGCTTGAGTTTTCACATCTTTCATCTTTGTTGCCCTTAATATCTTTAATATGTTGTTCATCCTCTTTTTGTTGCACATAAGCTTTATCGTTTCCCTTGTGTTTATTCTCAAACCTCTTGTTCAACCTTTTCTCTATCTTTAATGCCATTTGATAGGCATCCTCCATTGTCACAACTCTAACCAATACCATTTCTTCTTGAATGCTTGATCACAACTCGTTCATGTACCTTGCAATCTTCTCCTTGGTTACTGTTGAATGTCTAGTTCTTATGAGGATTTTATGGAATTCTTCTATATACTCTTTAATAGTTTTGTTTCCTTGCTTCAAGCTTTACATCTTTTTAAGCAATTCCAGCTCATAGTCTACTAGAATGAATTTCCTCTTCATTTTCTCTACCATTTTATCCCATCTTGTAATCTTTTCTTTTCATTTTCTTCCTCTTTCCAATTGAATTTTTCTCCACCAGACTGAAGCATGTCCCTTCAATTTTTTTTGACAAAACTTACTTGGTCTGGGTCTCCAACTTCCTCAAATTCAAAATGATCTTCCATATCATTTTTCCAGTCTATTAGTTCTTCTGGATTCAAATTCCCATTAAAGGTAGGAACATCAATACTTGATTTTTTTCCCATTTTTGTTAAAACCGTTAACAATGGATCTCTTGCAACTACTGCAACTTCCTCTCTTTGCTTAGTATTTAAACTAGCATTCTTTGTGTTCTCATCTTCTTCTTCATCACTTCCTAGGTCTTTCATTCTTGCAAATCCTCTCCTTATCTCATTTTACAAAGTTTCAACCCGCCTTCTCAAAACTCTAAAATCATCATTCTTGACAAAATTATCTCATATTCCTCTTCCTCTACGTCTACCATGATGGACTCCTCTCCCATCCATTTTTTTTCAACACCCACAACATAGTCCTAGTGCAACCGCTTCTCTTCGGCGGTTTGTTACACACTCAAGATCTTGCTGCTTTGATACCACTAATGTGGAGAGGATTTAAACTCAAAAAATCTCTCTTCTAAAATCCTCAAATAATTTCTTAGATAGAAAAGAAAAATTGCAATTTAAACCCAAAACTTGATTGCACATGAACCCATTGAATTTCTCTGTTAAAGGAAGCTTATTAAAAATAATTTTTTAGTCTTAATAGACTAATAAACATCAAATAAAAATTCCTAGAAACATATTATATGCAATGGAAACATTCAAATATAATTCTATGCTCAACTATGTGAGCTCCAACAAACTAGTTCACCTTTCAACACTCCACTACCTACAACTCTTGTAATTTCATTCCAATGCTTTAAAACTTCAATGGACTATTGAAAATCAGTCCCAACCTGCAAAAAACACCAAGAACACATTCCCTCAAAGAATGCTACACCCTCCTCTTGTATCCTTCAAATTTATCTTCCCAAAATTTCTCTTCAAAACCCCCTGCAATGAAAAGTGGTTTTCTGTTCTTAACTCCTGTTGTCCAGAAATTAATTTCATATGCTTTATTTTTCCTTATCCAATATAGCACGACCCATGGTGATGACACTCATTAAATCCCCTCAAAAATCATTAAAAACAATTAAATATTCATTCCCAACAACCTTCCAAAGGTAGGAAAAAAATAATTTTAAATTCTTCTCTTTTTTGACTCTTGAAAAAGCAAAAATCAAAAAGTAGGCCTCGGTGCCCACTTCCTCAGTCCCTAATTTAGGGATCATTAAATGGTGTTTTTAAGCTCCACATTCAAATCCAAACATCCCAAATTGCCTTTCAAATATTTTTAATTTAAATATTTTAAAACTGTTTTTTCGTTGTTTTTTCTCCCACAAGTCAACTTGACAATGTGCAAAAGGAAATTAATTTGTTAAGTTTAATTATTCAAATATATATCATTTACCACCTTCAACTTGAATTCCAAACCAAAATTTACTCACTGAAAAATTACAAAATTGCTCAACAAAAATTGAAAATTCTACTTGATACAGGATTGCATTGAGCCATGGATGCTCCTACATCATAATCCATTTCTAAGCTCTTCTAGATGAGAAACAATGCTACAGTTAATTGTAAATTTAGAAAAGTGGAAAAATATGATTTAGATTGATGCCATCTCTTTGTTGCAAGTATGAGTAGTTGGTGTTTTCATTGATGTCAATAGGCTTATGTTTGTGTTTTCATTAATGCCAACTAGTGTTGGTTGAAAAGTTGTGATGATGATTTGATTAATTTCATTATGTTGTCATTAGTAAGTGTTACTAGTGTCAACCTCTAGTGTTGCTTTGATAAGCTTTTGTTTATGGGTTTTGTTTGGTTGAGTTGTTGTGTTGCAGTTGGTTTGGTGATGATGGGGAAGTGGTGAAGATGATGGGAATGTAGTTTTGGTGCTTGGTTTTCAAGTGCTTTACATAAAATTTGAATAAAAGAGGAAACAATGTGTTGTAGGGGTGTTCTAGCATACAAAATGGTGTTTTGGTTTTACTCCGCATTTCTTCTATGTTGAAGATTTGCTTGTGCGGTTCAGATATGTTGATCAAAGGTGTTCATAGGTTTATATCTATAGTTTCTTGGTTTGGATTGTTGTACAAAGAAAGTTGTGTTCACCATTGTGTGAACTGTATTGCAGTGGTGTTTGGGAGAAATGGTTTTGCTCCGCATATCTCTGCATTTTAGATTTTGGTCTTGCGATTTTGGAAGTATGCTGATAAGGTTCATATCTACCTTGAGTTGAATTTGTTTGTGCTTTGGTGCTCCACAAGTTGATTTCTTGAGTTACAATGTGTGGAAGATTATCTGGGTGAACAAGATGAGTTTGTTCTTCAGGTGAAAGTTGTTGCAAAGGAATTTGTTGGATTTCAGGGTGTTTGTGGAATATTCCATATTGTGTTTAAGTATTGTGTGTGGTCCGTGAGTCGTCTTGGATCAAAGGAAGTATGCACTTAAGTGTTTGATGATGTTTACATAGGTTCGACCGACCTTGGGTGTTTACACTAATTGTGGATTTGCTTCAATGATTTTAGAAATGTGGCATGGCATGTATGAATGGATTTATGACCAAGTTAAGGTGTGATGTGGTCCACCTTCATTCCTTTCCACCACGAGAATGTTTTGGTGTCAACCTCATTTGAATTTGCATAGTTGAGGTGCATAGTCGACCTTGGAGAATGTTTTCAAGGTTGAAGAAGGTATAAATAAGTGTTGTGTTGATGGATGAGTGAGTAGAGTGTGCAATACAAATTGTAGAGATATGAAGTGTGAATTTGTGAAGTGTAGTGCAAGCTTCAATGAGTTAGACTACTAGAAGCAGTGAACATAAGGTGTCTACAATTTTCAGAAAGGCTACGAATATGTTGGTGATGCTGTGGTGGAATTTTCTGTTGCATTGAGATGAATTTCTCATTGTAACATTCTTCTTTCTTCTTTCTAATTTGGAAGTGAGCCCTTCTTTCATCTGGGAAATGAGCCTATTGTATTTGATGTTGCAATTACTATATATTATGAGCTAATCCTCACTATGGTTTTTCCCTTCTTGGGTTTTCCACGTAAATTTGGTGTTCTATTATGCATAGTGTTGATGTGTTTTAGTTTTTGTTATTTTCTTCCATGCTAAATCATTCTAACAATTTAAAGGTTATTAAAGTTGATGTGGATCCAAATGTTAATGAGAATTTTGATGTTTTAATGTACAATTGATTTAGAGCAGGGTTCCTTGGAAGAAAGCTTAATCGCTTGAGGTAGATCTGGGATGGTGCACAAGAGAGATACTCCTTTGTTTGATGGATTAGATTATGCATTCTGGAAGACAAGGATGGAAGGTTTTTTAGTATCCCTTGGATATGGTGTTTGGAATTTTGTTGTGATTGGATACACTA
>VDFB02187781.1:0-14980 GCA_007258455.2 Sequoia sempervirens | reverse complement strand
CCTAGGCCTGCAAGCTTCATTTTTACCACTTTCGTCCTAGCATAATTAAGTTGTTTAATTGTGTCCTTGGTCCACATTCGACTATTGATTAAATAATTCATAATTATTTAATTAATCCATGTCATTTATTCCTCATGATTATTAAATAAATAATTTTTTTTTATTTATCTAATACGTCATTAATTGCCTAAGTCCCCCTTTAATTAAATAAATTTCTTAATTTTATTTAATTCCCCTTCTGTCATTTATTCCTCTTGATTATTAAATAAATAAATTTTATTTATTTAATTACGTTACTAATTAGGTCCTCTTCTCTCCAAAATTAAATAGATTCTAATTTATTTGATTTTTGTCCATTTTCTACTATAATTAAATAATTATTTTAATTATTTAATTATTCATTAAACTCTTCTCTCATCAATTAAATAAAGTTAATTTATTCCACCCTCTTGAATTTTGAATTAAATTATTATTTAATTTGAAATAATTCCTTTTGTCACATTCTCCTATAATTAAATAATATCTTTATTATTTAATTATTCACTGGTCACTTGGGGTAAATAAATTTTATTATTTAATTTCTCCAGCGGCCTCTTTTTCTGTGCCAATCTTATCTTCCAAATTAATTCTTTTCTTTTGACATCTCATTTAATTTCGACCCTTGATTGAATTATCTTATAATTCAATCTTGGCCCTTCATTTCTGGTCATTGCCCTAATTTTGACCTAACCCTAATTCGTATTGCAACATTCAATCTTAACCATGGATTTTAGGGTATTTTTCATCTTCTCATCCTGGCCACACATTCGAAATTGCAATTTTTATAAAAGGGCAATTTTATTCTTATTTGTCTCTCTCTGGTCCATGTCTATTTTCTGTCAACTTAGGGTTATCATTTTAACAGTCATTTGTCATTTAGCTTATTGTGAAGTCACTTTCTTTTATGCAAATCCTTCAACACTTGCATAGGGCTTAGGCACTTGTCATAGTTGCTCATTTGAAATCTGAGGGCATCTTTATTTACTGCAAGCTAGGAGGTGTAACAAAGGTCAACCATGGAAGATGAGGACTTAGGGTAACATTGTTTCTTTTATTTTCATATTATTTCCTTTGTACTTTGTTATTTCATTGGGATTTTGATGTTATTGTGCTAACCCCTCTAACAATAATCTATTTTTCCCTTGATTACATTGGTGAACCCGACTCCGTTTTTCTACTTTTCGTACATTTTTTTTTGTTGTTTTTTGTCGTTTTGCAGGTACAGGTACGGATCGCCGCAACTATTTTTTTTATAAAAAACATTGTGACGCATCTGATGTGTCGCGACGCATCTGAGAATAGTCGAGCTGCAATCGCTCTTCCGCACCGCAACTGACGCCCATAACGACGCATCTGTTTTCCTGAGCCGCATTCGAAGACCCAAAAGTCGCATTTGTTATTCCGCGCCGCAACCGTCTGGTATAATTCTTCTTTCAGTTTTGGGGTTTTATTTTTGGATTTCGGGTTTTCTGATCTTCTGTCTTTCTGTATTATGTTTTTATTCCTGCATGATGGATAAGATTAGATTTCGTGTTACTAATCCTTTTTTGTAGCGGTTTTATGCTTTGGTAGGGTTTTTGTTCTTTTCTGTCATTTTGCAGGTACAGGTATGGATCACCGCAAGCGTCGCGACGCATCTGCTGACAGAAGTGACGCAACCGTTCTGACAAGCCGCAACTGACAGATACAGAGACGCATTCGATATTCCGAGCCGCATTCGAAAACCCGAACGACGCATTTTCTATCCCGCGCCGCATCTGTCTGGTAATGTTTCTGCCGCGCCGCATTTGCCTGGTAATTTTTTTCTGTTAGTTTTTGAGGTTCTAATTTTTAGATTTCAGATTTTTCTGGTTTCTGGTTCTCGGATTTTCTATTTTTCTGTATTCTATTTTTATTCCTGCATGTTGGTTAGATTAGATTTTGTTACTAATCCTCTCTTGTAGCATGTGGCGACCCCCATTCGTATGTCGAAGACCATTGTTTCAAAAAGACTACTAATTCATTGTTTGCAGATTTGCATGTCAAAGAAGGAAGAAACAAACATTGTGCTTATTTATTTCTAGATTAGCAAACATTTGTTTTGGTGCTTATAAAAAGAATCATGTCTTTTATGCTTGATTGTGCTTCTGGAGTGGTAGGTGAGTATGCTCTCACTTGGTGAAAACCGTGTGATCAGAAAATCAGACCCATTCTTTTCTGTTATATTACCCTTCACAATTCGGTATATCGGAGTATCCTCTCCCCTTGCGCATTCGTGTGATCCTGGGTGTAAGAGAAACGGTTACTGACTCTACTGCGAAGTGTTGGTGGGAAAAATTACTCACCCGGAGCCGAATGTCGAACCCGGTATTGTTAGCACCACGTACCGAAGGGACTTCCGATCATTTCGATGCTCGAAAAGTGGGTTCTTAGGGAAAGCAAGAATCCTGTGGCCGTGGATTTCCGGCCAGAGATGGATCGAGGACTCTCTTGCCGCGCGGATACGCCCATGAGCAGATACTGAATTAAAACCTTACCCTTAATAATGTCCAACCATTCCTGTGGCCATTTACTTGATATAGTCACGATGCGGTATCATGCGAAGATTACTCACTCGCCCGATCCCTTGAGTAGAGATAGCAATTCTTGGGATGTCACTACCCAATGAATCCGAATTTGGTGTGCTCAAATGACGTTAATGAGCCGTGGAGGGGAGCCAATGCCACCAAAATTCTAAGCTATCCGCTCTCGAGAAGGAAAGGTGTTCATCACCAATCCGGGGTATAACTGGTGGGCTATATCAAGTATACAAACCCTTGGCCTAGTGGCCTTTTTAGGATTGTGCTTATCTCATGTGTGTTTGGTTACCCCTTAAAATGCTATGTTTGTCAAGTGCATTATGGTTTTGTCATAGTTCAAACAAAACATTCATCAAACAGATCAAAACTTCCATCAACATAACACGAAAATCACTTTGAAACAAAAGTGTCATATCTGTCGAACTGCAACTGACATCCTGCAACGCAACTGCTCTTATCAACCACATATGAGACTTGTAACAACGCATCTGTAGGCGTCGCAACGCATCTGACAACTTAAAAGCCGCATTTGCCTAACCGAGTCGCATTTGACTGTCAGAAAGCCGCAAGTGAAAAATCGAACCGCATATGCTAAACTGTGACGCAATTGCTAAATTGAGACGCATTTGCCTGTCAAGATTTTTAAAGTTCACAGTCGAAACTAGAGGTCTTTAAACTGTCAACCATTTGTCAAACTCTGTCATCACGAAGATTCTGTCAGAAACCTCACTTGAAATTGCTCAAAGTCTTGACCATTATTTTGCATTAGTCACCATAGGTTTCATACCTCATTCCTTTTCGTTGCATACATTCAACATTACGTTGTCCCTAGGCTCATATCTTGCATACTTAGGAGTAGGCAAATCTTAAGCACCCCTTGGAAAAATCATTGTTTTCGAAATTAGACCCTTTTGGACCAAGTTATCAACAATCCTTTGTCATTGTCCTCTTTTGTGAGATTTCTTCCAACTCAAAAGTCTAGTTAGGAAGACTCACTAGTCATCTTGTCAACTTGTCATTAACAACAAAGTCCTTTAGCAGTCCAAATCGAAAACAAAGTTCAAGCTTAGAAGTGCTTAGATAACCTCGTCTTACATTGCATCCACATTGCATACCTTATTCACAAAAATCCAAAAATAGTGGTCATTTTAGTCGTCATTTTGAACCTTTTATTTCACCTAGTGTCATACTTGCATTTAGTTGACATTCCCTTTTGAGAAAATCTCATTTATGGTTGAAACCAGACTTCAAAAGCAAAAAAGACAAATGGAAAACTTTAGGCAAGACCCCAACAATCCTCCACATGACTCAAACTGGACCTTGTATTATCCATTTTCCAATCTAGACACTCAACCTCTACTGACAACACAATCCTCATCAACCAGTTCATTCGACCTCTACTTGCAAAGAGATGAAAACGGTCAACTACTTCAAGAAAACATAGAGGCATTGACACAAGACCCAGAGGTCTATCAGCTTGCTGAAACAATAGCGCGTCAAGACAGAGACAGATTCATAGCTATGCTCTTGAGTGAAGGAGCTAAGTTACCACCAGGGTTTGACACTAACACACTACATGACCCTAACGCCAATAACGCACATAACATTGCACATAGTGGTCAATCTCCAAATACTACAAACAACACCCCTTTTGACACCACAACGACATCGCATACCACATCCAATGTCCCAAACATCTCCAATACAATAAACGCTACATCTATTGGGGGATCACAATCATCCACAACATCCACAACACTACCCCAATCAGATGGAACCAATCTTGGCTCCTCGACAACATGGGAAAATTATTCCAATCCTCTTTTTACCGCAACAGTAAACACCACAGGGGCATCCTCAAGTCACCACAATCCCCCCTTGACAACTACATCTACTACCATGAATACAGCTTCGACAAATCCATTCAGTAGTACTTCACAAAATCCTCCAAGAGGAACCACTGGACGTATCTTTATCCAAGGACAACAACAAAACGTCAACACGACAACACAGTCACATGTCATTACCTCCCAAAGCACTAACACAAATGTCCCCCTCGTTCAAAATCAGCAATTTACACAAGGTGGCCAAATAACACAACCCATGACATCATCGACACACTATACCAGTCATGGTCACTACATCCCTCAAATAACAACACACATGGGTGGGGGACACATCCCCACATACTCATCCAACGTTCATACTCATCAACGCGTACTATTAGAAAGCTTCCAATGCACCCGGCAGCCACCTGCGATCATCGTGCCGCGGCGCTCGCCGCCGCATGCAACATTCAAAACTAAGATTTACGCAGATTATTACCAGGCAATCCAACACCCGGAAACATAAACGACCCTACCATAGATGAACTCAAAGCAAGAATGAGGGATATGGAGAAAACTATCCAAAATATGTACAGAATAGAAATTAGAAATAGACACGGATGTATACCCATTTTACGACACCGATCCTATATATACGCATTCCACAGCGGGATCACGTGTCGCAAGCTTCACGAAACAGGGGCGGAATAGTCCCATTGAACATGTTGGCGAAGTGCGCGAAACCATTTAGCGTGGATGCTCCAGCTCTGAGCCCACATACTTGATGGAACTTTTCCGAAGAATGATACGGTGATTAAACCGCTTAGATAGTTCTCAATAACCAAAAGATATCCGGACATGGGATGAGCTTAAACAAAAGTTCATAAGAAATTACGCATACAACATTGACATAGACACCTCTATCACTAGCTTGTGCAATCTCACACAAGAAGAGTCGGGTGAGACGTTCATCCCGTTCTTTCAAAAATGGAGAAGTCTCACTAGTCGATGTCACATTGACATCCCCGAAAGGGAAAAAGTTGACATGTTTGTCCAAACACTTCTAGGACCCCTCAAATTCACACTGCAAATACATTGTTGCACAAACTTTACAGAATTGATCAAAAAGGGGGTCCAAATTGAGAAAGCCCTTATCGCAAAGGGAGAATTGAGATATGGTTCCAAAAACACAAACACCAACCCACCCGCGGACAAAAACAAATATTGGGTTAAGAATAAGCATGTCACAAATGATGGTGTCGTTGATGCCAAGACTACAAACACTGTAGGTCCTGTATTGGCCCTAAAAGGGGTTCCACAACAAAACAGACCAATAACGACATTAACACCTCCTCCCAATACTTCTTCAAACAGTCAAAATGGTCAAAACAATTAGGGCCAATATCGTCAGATGAGACAATTCCCTAGGGGTCGCACATATACTCATTTGGGTGAACCCATTGAAGAAGTCCTTAAGAAATGTATCCAACATGGGGTCATCACACTTCCAGAAATAAAACCATATGACCCAGGATAGTTCAAACCAGCATGGTGGAACGACAATGCACATTGCGAATACCATCAAGTTAAAGGGCATACAACCTCCAACTGCTGACAACTGAAAAACATAATCCAAGACCTCATTGACAATCACACCATCGAGGTAGGTGGATCGCAATTCACCTCCAACTCGGATCATACTATCCACAAGAATCCACTGCAGGATCATGATTCTCATAATGCTTCCACTTCAGGTCCACACAACCAAGCTAACTTCGCCCGGGCCAAGTACGATTATTCTAGTGGACCAATAATAAATAATGTCAGAACTGACGATGGGTACATCAATACCATCACGATCAAGAGAGCACCATAGTGTAATGCTACTACGCGAAGTGGCAAGGTCACTATAGCTGGTCCACCTCCCCCTAGACAAACCAAGATCTCTATACGGAGTAGGTGAGACAACCACAGCTAACGCTTCAAAAGCAGAAGCTAAAAACTTGTCTCAACACAGCGATTGGAAACCAAAGTCGGTTCAACCCACCAATTACGACCAATACAGGAAGAACCGGCAAATATATATCGCTTGAGCTTAGCCATTATCTCTCCTACCGCACAAAGAAATCCTAGATAAAACTCTCCTAGAGTCATCGGTCCCGAAGGACATCGATGTCAATCAGTTTGAAACTATGGTGGGGTATCTCACCACACCGCACCATGTCACCTTCTCGGATCAGGATTACTCATCATCTAAAACCAACCACAATGACACATTACACATAGAAGTTTTTGTCCACAAGCACAAAGTTCGGCGGGTTTTAATAGATGGCGGAGCAGGCTTGAATATATGCTCTCTCAAGTTGGTTAAGGCTCTTCGATTCTCTGATGCGTGCGTAGACCCAACGAAAAGCATAGTGATCAAAGCATACGATGACGAGGAACGCTCTTCAAGGGGTGTTATCTCTCTCCCTATCAGAGTGGGACTGATCATTGTAGACACCACCTGCCAGGTCCTGGATTTGGAACTACCATATAACATTTTACTTGGTCATCCATGGATCCACACTTTAAAAGCCGTTCCGTCAACATACCACCAATGCCTCAAGTTTCCTTTTGACGGTACGGAAGTCACCATATACGGAGACCCCGACCCTTTTCAATATTGTACCAATTTAAGGGGTATCTCCAAAAACCGAGTACCTATTAATCGAGAAGCACCTGGCTCCTCGTCATCCAAGTACATCGACCATACGTAAAACTCCATCCATGTCTTCCGACATATCACCACATCACCAACGCTTTCGAGGCCGAATCAACATCAAATCGGGACCCAGCAGGCTGCGGAGAATTCAAACTGCACACAGCATACAACATAGCAACAATGCCTAGATCTCCCAAGGACTATGGTCGGCCATGTTTCAGAATGGAACCTTAGGAAACCTTTAAAGTTCCACCGAATACAATTTTTATCAAGTGGGGAGATATGAGTGAGGAAGACCTTGCTGACATCACAGGGTGGATCTATAAGGATACGGTCACATTACCCCCACTACCAGTTCAAGTATATGGCAAAGGTTATGACTTCATGAAGGCTAAAGGCTACGATGGTACTAGTGGCCTTGGAAAAAATAAAACTGGTCGAAGGGAACCCATAGAAGTTTTTCAAATTCTGAAGTATCTTGGTTTAGGGTTTGGATCACTCAACAATGACGATCGACGTACCTCTATACTTTCAAATACGTGAATACATGCTTCGAAAAGTGTCGAGACTACTAGGGAAACCCTAAGCGAAACAGATTCCCACGAGTGGGAATTTGGCTCCGAACGATCCCTAAGTGACTGTTGTCTTGATGATTTGTTTGTCGAACCAGGGGAACTGACCTCTGAACAACGATTTTGGCAAACCTTCAAAATTGAGTAGGCACCAAATAGTCAAAATCCTACTACCGCTTCCCATGACACACAACAACCATCCACTGACCCCCCTCTGTCTAATCTATCCGAAATGTCAGAGGATATTGATAGCCAGGGCTCTAAAACCTTCACTCCTTATTATGACAACGAATATGACACTAGTGAAGGAGAATACTGGATAGAGTCCAATGTCGAGTTGGACAATGATAACCTCATCTACAACATTACCGAATCCATCTGCGTGCTGTCCGCATCCTCACGTCAGTTCACTAGCCTTGACGATGGCATCTCTTTAATTTACCCTGAACTAGTCGATTGGGACCAACAAGGACCGCCAGTTCTGGACACATTCCAAAATGATGAAGCAATCGCCGAATTCATGGGATTACGTGAAGGCATACCCAGTGGGGACCACAAATCAGGATTTTCCATTGATTTAGACTGCATGGCATACTTCGGCGAGACTGTCCAGTCCTCTAGTCGCAAAAGTAAAAATAAAGTAAAAAATGAAACGTCTCTAGGTGAAAACCGAAAGACACCTCTTGACGATAAAATAGTAAAAACAAAGGATTACATCTCAGGGTGAAAACTCCTCTCTCGAGGTCCAAAGAGGAGGATCGATTCTCCCTATGCAATGTGAGAAATCACCATGCTTTATTGAGGACACTTATAGAGGATAACATTTCAACCGGCAGAGGACCCTAAGATGGTCCTATTTTGGCTTCATCATTGACGTGATGAAGAGAACCGAATTTCATAAATTCTTTAATGGAAAATAAACTTTGCATGGTCCTATCGACATGCTGTGATTTGGACCCCAAACTGGTTCTACATCATTTGCCACTAGTACCCAATGCTAAACCAGTCAAGTGGAAGTTGCGCAAAATGCACCATCAAGTTGCTCTATTGGTTAAGGCCGAGTTAAAGAAACTACCGGATTGATTCATAAGGTCTATAGGAGGCCGAATGGATTTCAACCTAGTGCTTCGTGATTAAAGCCAAAATGGATCAATCTGAGTATACAGATTTCCGACCTAACAGCATGTCCAAAGGATGACTTTCCTTTGCCTAACATCGACATCATATCGACCTAATCGCAGGATATGATGCTATCCTCATGGATGGTTTTCCGTTTAATAAAATCCGTGATATCTCGAGGATCACCACAAAACAACATTCAGTAAGTACATTGTTGGAACGCCATGCCCTTCTCGGGTCTCAAAATGCAGTGCCACATACCAAAGGGCTATGACCACGATCTTCCATGATATGATGCACAATATAATGGAAGACTATGTAGATGACCTATTGGCAAAATCAACAACTAGGAAGGATCATTTGAAGGTACTCGACAAAATTTTCAAGAGATTGGAAGAGTACAAAGTTCGACTAAACCCTAAGAAGTGTGTTTTTGGGGTCACATCAGGAAAACTGTTGGGGTACATAGTTTCCCGACGAGGCATAGAAGTTGATCCGGCAAAGGTCAAGGAAATCATCGACATGCCTCCACCCAGAGGGATCGGTGAACTCCGAACTCTGCAAGGCAGAGTACAATCTATTCGTCGTTTCATAGCCCAATTGGCAGATAAGTGCCACCCATTCCAGTACCTGTTGCGCAAAGGTATCCCCTTTGTATGGACAGATAAATGTCAACAGGCCTTCCAACAAATCAAAGATTACCTTCTATCAACACCAGTCCTCATGTCGCCTATTCATGGAAAGCCATTAATTCTATACATCTCGACCACTAGTTCAGCACTGGGGGCATTACTGGCCCAAAATGATCATGAAGGGAAAGAAAAAGCAATCTACTACATCAGCCGCACACTGATAGGTTATGAGCTGAATTACACATACATTGAACGTGCATGCCTTGCAGTTGTCTTTGCAGCCCAAAAACTAAGGCATTATATGCTCAATCATCAGACACAACTGGTTGCCAAGATTGACCCATTGAAATACCTATTAAGTCGGGCAGCATTAACAGGCCGATTGGCAAAATGGGTCATGATCCTAAGTGAGTACGACATACAGTATGTTGAACGCAAGGCAATAAAAGGGCAAGTAATAGCAGATCAACTGGCAGATGCACCAATCCAAGTCTCTCATCCATTGGTAACTGATTTTCCTGACGAGTCCATTTTTCATACGGAACCTGCAACACCATGGAAGCTATATTTTGATGGGTCACACACTGGTCATGGCTAAGGTGCTGGAATCTTGTTCATCACACCACAAGGGGATTCAATTCCTAAGTCATTTCGAATCGCTTTCCCTTGTACAAATAACATTGCCGAATACGAAGCACTAGTTACAGGTCTCAAGTTGGCAATCAAATGGAAAATTCAGACATTGCTTGTATTCAGAGACTCCCAGCTAATAATCAACCAAGTAAATGGTGACTATGAAACAAAGGATGAAAAGTTGCTTCCTTACAAGAGGATGGTGGACAGTTTCCTAATATACTTCCAATCAGTGTCCTTTGAACAAATCCCCAGGGCACAGAATAAGGCAGCGAACGCAATGGCTACTATTAGTTCTCTCTTGGACATCCCTAAAAATGTGTCACAATTTGAGTTCCTAGTAGAACAACTATTGATACCGGCATATGATATCCCAGAGTCGGAAATGGTTTGCGAACTTGTTGGTCCCAACTCTCCTTGGTATCAGGACATTTATGACTGCCTAAAGACTCAAACCCTTCCACCAAACCTATCTAATAACCAAAGAAAGTCCTTCATTAGGAAATACGCAAGGTATGCCATCATCAGTGACACCCTATACCGCCGTGGTTTCGATAGTACCCTCCTTAGATGTCTTGACACCGACGAAGCATGTACGACCTTACGAGAAGTGCACGACGGTATATGCAGATCTCATTCGAGCGGTCCTACTCTGGCTAAGAAACTAACGAGACTTGGGTATTATTGGCCAACAATGGAAAAAGATGCACTCGAATATGTCAGAACTTGTCGCAAGTGTCAGATTCATAGTGATTTGGTCCATGCTCCAGCACAAGAACTTCGGCCAATCACTTCTCCGTGGCCCTTCGCTCAATGGGGATTCGACCTCATGGGTAAGATTCATCCAACCTCATCCAATGGCCATAAATTCATCATCACCGCCACTGAGTATTTCACAAAGTGGATCGAGGCCATCCCATTGACATATATTACTGGAAAACAAATATCAAAGTTTATCCTCAACTACATTATTTTCCGGTACGGCCTTCCACAATCCATCATCACTGACAACGGACGTCTGTTCAAAAACCAAGACGTACGTGAGTTATGTGAGCAATTCCATATCCAACACCATTTTTCATCCCCATATTACTCCCAAGGAAACGGCCAAGCTGAGGCATCGAATAAAACTATTGTCAAGATTCTTAAAAAGACTGTCAATGACGCTGGCCGCGATTGGCACATACAACTTAACCCTGCTATGTGGGCTTACCGAACTAGCATTCGTACGCCTATAGGGGCTACCCCATTCGCTCTGGTCTTTGGCGCTGAAGCCATCTTACCCATTGAGGTCGAAATTCCTTCGCTACAGTTCTCTTTGAAGGGTCTAACTAATGACGAGGAGTATCGACAATCACGCTTGCACGAGCTGGAAATGCTGGACGAAAGAAGACAAAACTCACTAAATCACCTCCAAGCATATCAAAACCGTCTTTGTCGCAGCTACAATAAAAAGGTTATGGTCAGAAGGTTTGACATTGGCGACCTGGTTCTCATACAGAACCCTAAGAACCAAGCAGACAGAGAAAAGCTAGGAAAATTTGAACCAAACTGGCTGGGTCCATATATTATCATATCTTCTTTTGGTTCTGGAGCGTATCAACTGGCAACTCCAGAGGGGGAACAGTTGACTGAGCCCGTCAACAGTTTACACCTCTGAAAGTTCTACGCATAGCATCAGAGGACAAAGCTGAAGGCCCTAAAATGCAAAAAAAAATTGAAAAATGATAAAAAAATCGTTACCTTGATGAAAACCTGGCAAACAAGCGTCTTGGTGACAACAAAAAAATCAAAAAATCATGAAAATAGTAAAGAGAAAAATAATTCGTCCAACGGTGAAAACCTGGCAAACAGGCGCTTTGGATAGGCATCATGGTGAAAACTTGGGAAACAGGCGCCATGCGTAAGCAATCATTGCTCTGCCATCTACTGTCACTTGGTCTAAACTTGGCTTAGGATGAAAGGTATCTTCGCCGCTATTCCGCAAATTGCCATCACATCCTACTCTACCTGTCATAGTCGATAAATGATTGACATCAAGTCCTAACGACTGTCCGTCCAGCAAGTCAGTAGCGTCCTATCCGTATTCCTTGCAAATGGCTAAGTCTTAAACTTGACTGGGGGCAAAATGTTTACCATGCAACTGTAGTGGATGTCCCTCAAAAAGACAAAAACATCATAAAATGTCCCTCAAAAAGACAAAAAATCATAAAATGTCCTAAAAAAAAGACAAAAACATCATAAAATGTCCTGAAAAAGAAAAAAAACATGGCAAAAAGTCTTGAAAAAAAAATAAAATCTAAAAATCGTAAAACGTCCTGAAGAAAACCAAACAAAATCATGTGGCCACTCGAAGAACATTAACATATCGTCATTTCTAGTCAAAGTCAAGCATCTCAAATCAGTCTTTGTCATTTGTCCGAACTACATTGTCTCTGCGCATTTGTTACGTAGGCAAGACTCATACTTGAGTCCCCGAGACATTAGGTTAGTCCTTTTAGGTTTGTCAAAATAAAATCATGACGCAATCTTCATTCATCAAGACAAAGTCATTGGTCGTGTCGAACTACGAGGTCTCTGAGTGTATGACGTAGGCAAGGCCATCTATCGATGAGCCCCCGAGGCCGCACTAGGTCAGTCCATTAGGGTTCGTGGCAAAACATTGGCACACACGTCAAAAGTCTTCACTTATTTTCTGTACGGGAAAACTCCTGAAACAAAGTAAAACAATCATTTGTTCAAACATGGCCGATCTCATCAACACATCACTCATGTCATCAGGGCAATATTGGCATATAGTCAAACACAAGTCAAACTCGGTCAAAGCAAGTCAAATCATCATAAACCGGCCAAACCATCAAATTTTGGTTAAATCTTCAGATGAGTCCTTCTAAATGATAACCTCTGTCATTTACGCCTTAGGATGTGTCCTTCCTAGGCGTCGTCATCGTCATTTCGACATTTCGAGTGATCCTCTTGACATTTAAAAGATCGCTCTTTGTGACATCGGTATTCTTCAGATGTGTCCTTCTGAAGAACCAACTCTATCATTTATGCCTTAGGATGTGTCCTTCCTAGGCATCGTCATTATTTTGAGGGACCCCTTACGACCATTAGGGATCAAATCCTCTAGTCATTGGCATTATTCAGGATGTGTCCTTCCTGAATTCACCAATTCTCAGCATTTTCCAAGGTCAATCAAAACTTTAAACATTTCGACATCTCGACATTATCAAACATGGCATCTTGGCATCAGAATAGTGGATATTCAGACACACTTGGCAAACACTTGACAATTGTCTTTTGAGCTTTTATCATGTTATTAGTTTTTCAGCGAGATCCCACTAAGCAGGATTTAGAGAAGTAGCGACGTAGCATGACAATTGATGCACATGACTACTAGCTTCTCAGTGAGGTCCTGATTCTGGGATCTAGAAAAGCAACGACATATCATGATAGAGACTTTGTTTTTGTAGTTTGACAATCATGTCACTAGTTTCTCAAGGATGTCCTGGAAATAGGATTTAGAGAAGCAACGACGTTTCATGATCTATCCTTGTCTTTTTCTGCTTGTGGGTGATTATGACAAAAGGACTGGGACAATCACGCTCTTAGTATGAGTCATAACCATCCTTGTCTGTGACTGTTTTGTCTTAGGTAATGGTGCGACCTTGCACACCTTGATCTATGTCATATCATGGTGTTTGTTGACCATTACAACAGTTTTCCCAATGATGATTAAGAGCGATAAATATTAAAAGTCCTACAGTAGAGTTTTGAAGGATTTGGTCTAGGAATTAACATGCATTTTTATAGGGTTCATGTCTTCTCTTCTTCGATCTGGTCATCTTCTCTCATCAGTCTCGTCATCTTCTCTAGTCCATCCCACGATGATATCTTGTGACATCCAAAAACATAAGTGCATACATACTCATATACATTGCATTAGGTCCATACATACATCATCCATGACATTAAATCGTATACATAAGCACAAGCATTGCATTAACATAATCATTAGCATTGCATTAGCATAATCATCAACATTGCATCTTTTACATAAATACATCATGCACATCAATAACATAATCATATAAATAAGCATTGCATCACCACGACATCAAAATCACAAATAGGCATCACAAGATATACATGGCATCATAAATTAAGAATCATACACCATACATAGCATAATACATAATGCATAGAAAATCACATAACACATGTAGGTCGCATCAAAACTGCATCATCATATAGAATCATCTTAAAAATATACAATGTCACATGATAGAGTCAATGCATATCCCAAAAATGGAGCTCGCAGGCTCAAATAATATAGTGTCACAATACAAATATGCCCTAGGGAAGGATCTCATCATCCCCTCGGGGAGAAGAATGTGGCAGAGACAACTCTGTCACGGGCGCTGAAACAAGGGATGGTCCTGTAGTGGCCTGTGTCTGTGACGCTGACGGAATACTAAGTGAAGGCATCATCTCAACAGTAATAAACACCTGTGAGGTCACTGCAGCTGGACTCTGAGTGATGGAAGGATCTGTAACTGGTGGTTGTACCTGGCCTGACCTCTGCACTGAACCAACGAAACCATGACTATGCCCTGAATGAGGACTTAGAGTATGCCTGTGGGAATGGTGTGACCTGTGGCCTGACGTGTGTCCTGTGGAAGTCGACCCCCCGACACTGGTATGGCTCCTGGTACCACTGCCACTACCCGATCTATGCCCACTGCCTGTCCTCATCTGTGATCGAGACAAGGTAGGATCCCGCTGCTCTGGCGGCACTGCCTACTCATAAAGCGTCCTGTACTGCCCCAACCTGGTGCTCACCCTGGCAAGCTCCCGAGCCATGTCCCCTGCAGGTCCTGTGCATAGGGCCGCA